>JACMZG010001935.1:30117-62617 GCA_018340805.1 Microvelia longipes
AAAGTATTGATTTATTGATGACTTTTCAAGAAAAATATTTGTATATTTTCTTACAAAAAGAAGTGAAGCATTTACAGTTTTTCAAAAATTTAAAAATATGGCTGAAAACCAAGTAGGTAAGAAAATAAAAATTCTAAGATCAGATAATGCCTTAGAATACAAAAGTAAAGAATTCAATGAATATTGTGAAAACACGGCATTAAGACAATTTTCTTGTGAATATACACCTGAGCAAAACTCGTTAGTGAAAGAGCAAATAGAACATTAGCTGACATGGCTAGATGTCTTTTAATACAATCAAATTTACATCCAAGATTATGGGCAGAGATGATAACAACTGCCACATACATCAGAAATAGATGTCCAACAAAAATATTAAATAAAACCCCTGAGGAAATTTGGTCTGGCAGGAAACCAACTGTAGCACACTTTCGAGTTATTGGAAGTGATGCTATTGTATTGAATAAAAAACCTGGAAAATCTAAATTTGCACCTAGAGGGGAAAAATTTATACTTATTGGTTACTCCGAAGAATCAAAAGCGTATAAACTTTTAAATCCAAAACAAATGAAGTTATCAAAAGCCGTGATGTTAAAATATTAGAAAATTTAACAAAAACAAAATTAATACTATACTGACACTAATCATTTTAGGATTGAGAATAATTTAGAAGAACTAAAAATTGATACGAGTAATTATATTGATTCAAGATATTTTGGAAAATACTAAAACAATAATTTGATGAAAAACATGAAATAGTGAATCAAATTGAAAGTAATAAAGAGATTGAAAAACAGAAAAAATAAAGCAATGTTTATTAGTTTGGATAAATCCAGATCCACAAACATATAAAGAAGCTTTATCCGGAAATGAAACTGTGAATGGCAAAATGCTATGGCAGAAGAATACAACTCTCTCATAGAAAATGGAACATGGCAACTGGTCGATCTACCCAATGACAGAGAAGCGATAAGTTGCAGATGGGTATATAAGAAAAAAATGACACTTGAAGGTAAAGTTGACCGCTATAAGGCAAGATTAGTTGCTAGGGGTTTACTCAAGAATATGGTTTGGATTACAACGAAACATATTCACCTGTAGTTAGACAAAGTTCATTAAGGCTGTTATTTGCTTTGGCAGTAGAAGAAGATCTTATACTAGAACAGATGGATGTAACTACAGCGTATGTAAATGGGGAACTGACAGAAGAAATTTATATGCAACACCTGAAGGTTTCGTAGTAAAACATCAAGAAATAAGGTTGTAAGTTAAAAAAGTCACTATATGGCTTGAACAATCCGGAGAGTGGAATAAAAAATTTAATAATGAGGTACAAAAAATTGGTTTTAAAATTACCCACTGAAGNACTAGAACAGATGGATGTAACTACAGCGTATTTAAATGGGGAACTGACAGAAGAATTTATATGCAACAACCTGAAGTTTCGTAGTAAAACATCAAGAAAATAAGGTTTGTAAGTTAAAAAAATCACTATACGGCTTGAAACAATCCGGAAGAGAGTGGAATAAAAAATTTAATAATGAGTTACAAAAAAATTGGTTTTAAACAATTACCCACTGAAGAATGCTTATATAATTCAATGATGGAGAAGAATATATTATTTTGGCAGTGTATGTAGATGATTTAATTCTAGCTGCTACATCTCAAGAAATTATGAATCGAATAAAAACAAATTATTATCCCTATTTAAAATGAAAGATATGGGAAAATTAACAAACTTTTTAGGAATTAGAATTGAACAAAATAAGGAATATTTAACAATAGATCAAACTAACTATATCAACAAATTATTGCAAAATTATGGTATGGAAAATTGCAGAGGAGTTTCTACACCACTAGACCCTAACGAAAAATTTAAATTAGATCCTGAAAATGAAAAAATGAAGCAATCTGTTAATCAAAAAGATTATCAAACGCTTATAGGGAATTTTATGTATTTAAGTGTCTGTACAAGACCAGACATAACATAGTAGTATCAAATATTAGCCCAGTTTTCAGTAAATCCTAAATTACAACACATGAATGCTGCAAAAAGAGTATTGCGATACCTTAAAACCCTCAACTACAAGTTAAAATTCAAGAAATCTGGAGAACCATTGACTGGATACTGCGATGCAGATTGGGCTGGAGACTTGGACTACAGGAATTCCGCAGCGGATATTGTTTCATATTAGGAGGGGGCGCAATATCATGGGATTCTAGAAAACAAAACGTTATTGCTCTGTCTAGCACAGAATCTGAGTATGTTGCACTAACTCATGCATCGAATGAGGCATTGTGTTTACATAGAATCCTTGATGACCTTAATATGAAAAAATATTCACAAAACTATTAATAACTTTTGTGATAACCAGGGGCGCAACAACTTGCAAAAACCCTGTTCATCACAAAAGAACTAAACATATTGATGTTAAGTTTCATTACATCCGAAAATTGGTAGAGGATGGGACAATTCAAATCAATTATTTAGATACCAATAATATGGTTGCGGATGTCCTAACTAAAAGTTTAGATAGAATTAAACTTGGTAGACATTCATCTAAATTAGGGTTGATTTGAAAAGTCAGATTTTATTCTTTAAAGTTTAATTAATCAAAATTTAACGTATTTTGTTTATTTACAAATTTAAACTATTTTGTTTATAAAACTTTTTAAACTATAAAATAATTAAACTTAAATTCTATAAAAGTTATGAAACGTAACACTAAATGTAACATAAGACCTTGAGAGGGCGTATTGGTTATGACAGTTTGTCAATGTCTTATGTCACAAATGTTTAACAAATGTTTTAAGAAATATTGTAATATTGTTACATGCTAATAATTTCGGTAATATATAGTGTTATCATCCACTGCAGTGCTTTTACTCTCTAATAGATCACATGCTTTGCTTTCTAACAAGTGAACACATGCTTTTTTTCTATTCATATGTTTTGCTTTCTAACAAGGTGATCACATGCTTTGCTTTCTAACAAGGTGATCACATGCTTTTCTTTCTAACAAGTGATCATATGTTTTGCTTTCTAGTCACATGCTTTTGATCATGCTTTGCTTTCTAACAAGCAGGATCAGATGTCACATGCTTTGATTTAAACAAGGTGATCACATGCTTTTCTTTCTATCAAGGTGATCATATGTTTTGCTTTCTAACAAGGTGATCACATGCTTTTCTTTCTATCAAGGTGATCATATGTTTTGCTTTCTAACAAGGTTGATCACATGCTTTTCTTTCTAACAAGTGATCAACTTGCTTTTGCTTTCCTAACAAGGGTGATCACATGCTTTTCTTTCTACAATCAAGGTGTCACATGCTTTGCTTTCTAACAAGGTTGATCACATGCTTTGCTTTCTAACAAGGTGATCACATGCTTTTCTTTTTAACAAGGTGATCACATGCTTTTTTCTATCAAGGTGATCATTGTTTTTGCTTTCTAACAAGTGATCACATGCTTTCACACAGGTGATCATATTGTTTTGCAAGGTCTAAACAAGGTGATCACATGCTTTTCTTTCTAACAAGGTGATCACATGCTTTTCTTTCTAACAAGGGTGATCACATGCTTTCTTTCTAACAAGTGATCACATGCTTTTCTTTCTATCAAGGTGATCAAAGTTTTGCTTTCTAACAAGGTGATCACATGCTTTTCTTTCTAACAGGTGATCATATGTTTTGCTTTCTAACAAGGTGATCACATGCTTTTCTTTCTAAACAAGGTGATCATATGCTTTGCTTAATGTCTTTGTGCCCCATTTTATTAAGTTTTCCTTGTTTTTATTTTATCGTTTTTCTTCTTGTCAGTCAGAATGCATCCATGCAGTGCAGTTCTGCATCCATACAGTGCAATGCTGCATCTATACAGTGCAAGTGCATGCTGCATTCATACAGTGCAGCGCTGCATCCATACAGTACAGTGCTGCACTTATACAGTACAGTGCTGCACTTATACAGTAGAGTGCTGCACTTATACAGTACAGTGCTGCATTTATACAGTACAGTGCTGCATCCATACAGTACAGTGCTGCACTTATACAGTGCAGTGCTGCATCCATACAATACAGTGCTGCACTTATACAGTGCAGTGCTGCATCCATACAGTGCAGTGCTGCATCCATACAGTGCAATGCTGCATCTATACAGTGCAATGCTGCATCTATACAGTGCAATGCTGCATCTATACAGTGAAATGCTGCATTCATACAGTGCAGCGCTGCATCCATACAGTACAGTGCTGCACTTATACAGTGCTGCACTTATACAGTACAGTGCTGCACTTATACAGTACAGTGCTGCATTTATACAGTACAGTGCTGCATCCATACAGTACAGTGCTGCACTTATACAGTACAGTGCTGCACTTATACAGTGCAGTGCTGCATCCATACAATACAGTGCTGCACCTTATACAGTGCAGTGCTGCATCCATACAGTGCAGTGCTGCATCCATACAGTGCAATGCTGCAGTGCTGCATCCAGTGCTGCATCTATACAGTGCAATGCTGCATTCATACAGTGCGCTGCACCATACAGTTGCTGCACTTATTACAGTCAGTGCTGCATTACACGTACAGTGCACTTAGTGCTGCATTTACAGTACAGTGCGCATCATACAGTACAGTGCATGCTGCATTATCACAATACAGTGCTGCACTTATACAGTGCAGTGCTGCATCCATACAATGCAGTGCTGCGTCCATACAGTCAGTGCAGTGCTGCATCCCCTACTTCCCTCTATGACTTATGTTTATGACTTCATTATTATGATTGCCTTGTACTTTTTTATGGATATTTAAGATTGATGACTGAATTCATTGTGACAATTCTAATCCTTGCTTATTATTTTTTTTAATTGTTATTTTGCAGCTGGGTCTAAGGATACAGAGGGCAATGTTCACTTCAAATCAAAAATTTCTAAGCTAGATAATTATGTCAATAGGTAATTTGCTCTATTTTTTATATATTCCACTATCAAAAAAAAAAAAATATATATATATATATATTATATATATATATATATATATATATATATATATATATATATATATATATATATATATATATATATATATATATATATATATATATATATATATATATATATGTTTAGCGTCTGTCGTTTTATTTATTTTCTGAGGATTTTGGCTTTATATTGGTCATTAATGGAAGAGGAATGGTGGGATCTTGCGTGCACTGTAACTGGTAAATAAGTCCTTTGGTCACGGCACGATTGTCTGTGTTTGTTTAAAAGTAAGTTCAAGGAAGTCGACGTTTCCCCTACTGAAAAACAATCACAATGCTTGCACTCGAGGCAATATATCAAGTTGCTGGAGGCGCAGATTGAGGAAAAAGAATTACAATAGAAAGTATTAGTAGAAGGAATTGGGAAAGACGGTGAAGGAATTAAAATAGGGCAGGTCAAACAGCGTCCTGCTCTATAGGTTCCCATCTTGTTACAAGGATGGGAACCTAGAGGAAGGGGTTGGGTTGAAGTAAAAACTGGTTTAGTTTGGACCAGGTTATGAAGGTTAGGAGGTTTTCTGAAAGGTACTGTAGGAGGTTTGGGAAGGAGGTTAGCTGTAGAAGGATTAGAGGACAGTGTAGTGAAACTGTCTTTCAGGAATTTATTAACTATATGTAGGCCTGGATAGTAAGAAGTAAAAAAGATAAAAGGAAGGGGCAGTAGGAGGTCGGACTGGTCTGGGGTGCAAAGAGGCTTGGAATTGAGAATTTATGATATTGGGGGGGGTAGCCACGGGATAGCAGAGAGGTTTTTATAGAGCTTATATATAGGTCTAGGAAGGCTTCATTGGAACATATTCTGTTACCTCTGATGCCTAAGGAGAAAAGAATAGATATTTTCTGCGATTGGGGATGACACCAGGAGAAACATAAATACTGTTGGAAGTTGGTAGGCTTGATATGGACTGCTGTATCCAGTCTACCACCCTGGAGATAGACATCCACATCAAGGAAGGTGACATGGGATGGGAAGGGGAGACAGGAAAAGGATTTGTTAGTCAGGGATGGAGACCGTGAGTCCATCAGAAAAAATATCATCGATGAATCGATGCCAAGGAAGTGGTTTAAGGGGTTGAGAATCAAGGAAGGAACTTTCAATTAAACCTAGGAAAAGGTTAGCGTGGGCTGGGGCTGCCCTTGTGCCCATGGCGGTACCTTTGATTTGGAGGTAATATTTATCTTCAAATTGAAAACAATTCATCAAGATGAATTCTATGAGTTGAAGGAGAAAAGATGAGAAGGGAGCGTGGTTGGGTTTGATAGCCTCAGAATGGAGGATATTAGTGCAGAGGGAGGACACATCCACAGTAGCCGAGAAAATAAGAAATTACACAGAGCTGTCATTTGAAATTCAAAGACTATGGGAGGTGAAAAAGGTAGAAATCCTTCCATTTGTTATGTCCAATGTCCACTACTGGAGTTGTACCTCATAGTCTAATTACCAATATTAAAGCTCTGGACTTAAATCACGACATTCAAAAGGCTGCAATTCTTAACACCTGTAATACCGTTAGAAAATTTGTAAATCAATAAATACCTTTAAATTAGCCTTATTCTTGGTACTTTATACCCGACTAATGCTAACAAAAACTGGCAAAAGCTAAGAAAAAATAAATAATAATAATATTATATTAATTCATTAAGACTTAAAATCAGCAATAGAAAAAATAGATATACCGGTTTCTCTCATTAAGCTTATCCAAAAGTCAGTAATTCTACAAACCTGCCCAATAGTACGAAAGACATTGAATATGACTTAATAGTATGCAACATAGACATGACTCGACAGAACTTTTGTGAGACCACATTAGTTCTTTCATGAGAAGGCGACTTGGTTAAAACCCGTCCCTTACTCTTAAAACTAGCCTGTCAATTTGAATGGATTTTTTCAAAGGAAATTCGCATTTTTAGCGAATATATATATATATATATATATATATATATATATATATATATATATATATATATATATATATATATATTTATATAAACTTTGTAAAGTCTTATATTTTAATGGCAATCAGATTGGATCTCTTCACTTACATCATCTGAACAACCCTCATAAGCATCATCATATCCTGATAAAATCTTAAGAAGCCACATTTCTGTCTGGATTGTTTATTTGACCAGAACCTGACTGTTATGATTATTTGTTTGCTACAATTATTATCTCTTATTTGATTTATTTTTTCAGAATATTTATGAATAATAGTCCTGATAATCATATGCATCTTGGAGGCAATGACCGTAAGTTTAAGTTTTTTGTTTTACTCAGCCAATTAAAGTTTAGTTTTTATAGTTTTACTTCCCTTCCTTCTAAAAGGAGAGGAAGCGCTGTGTTAGCAAAAAACAAAACATCCAATTTTTTCATCAGATGTCTGAATTCAGCATCTACAGATCCCCAAAATTTAAAAAATATTCTTTATGTGTGTATGTATGTATGAGTGTATGTATGTATGGGTGTATGTGTGTATGTATGTATGTACTCATATCTTGTATATACACTACAGCTCAAACTTCTGATTCAATTTTAATGAAACTTGGCTTAAAACTTGAATCCTATGAGAGGATGAACTTATTAGATTTTGAGTTACTTCTATACAGACAAAGAGACTAAAACTATTAGAGGAAGTACGGAACCCGATTAACACAGTGATAAGGGGTCTGGAAGTGAGACAGTTTCCATAGGTGCCGTAACTGTACTTACCCCTACTATAGAGACTAGATAGACAGTACTCCCTAGAGAGAGACTAGATACTCCTCCACCCCTCTACAACTCCTATTGTAGCATGCACTCTACTAACGGCGGACATTTTTCAGTGATGCCACATTAAACCACTTTATTCAACACTAACAATTAAAGAATACATGCAATAGATAATAGTTAAAACTTATTATAAATTCATTTTACTTGATTTAAAACAAAATAGGCGAAAAATAATGTAATATTTACGTGAAATTGTAATTATTATGAAAAATAAAAAAAAATGACGTCACCAATGTACCGTTACGACACCTAGCTACCCAAGGAATGATAAGAGCTGTTGTATCCTCCCTCTAATAGTATTAGTCTCTTTGTATGCTACCAAGCTACCCAAGGAATGATAAGAGCTGTTGTATCCTCCCCTTTAGTATTAGTTTCTTGTATACTGGGGTGTTATCAAGATAACCTCATGTCAAACTGATAAGCTCTGTTAACAATGTACAATAGAACTGGTACAAAAATCAATTTTTTAGGTATAGTTGTGTTAGAGGTGCCTGGACCTGCTAGCCATGGGCCATGTGGCTAGCACAGATGTCAAAGTGTTTATATGAATGGATGAGCACATTTTTTGTGTGACTACACTAGCTTGACAACTAAAAAAACTATAACAACTTGTCTGTACAGTCTATTGTTTAGTTTAAAAATCTTGACAGGTCAGTTTAGACACCACTGATTCTTAAGAAAAAAAAGTCCCTGCAAGAAGGGAGCGGAAAAAACTGTGTAAACAAATCAGGTTATTTTACCCGTATTTTCTTGACGATGTTTCTTTACATTTCTTTTGTGTAGTTTTATTTTAAAATATCACTTCTAAGATTAATTTGAAAGTAGTTTTCAAAAAGATGTAAACAAAAGAAGAACCACAAACAAAGTGAACAATTGCCGAGAAGAAGGTTTTTCCCTACAGCGGTTATTGTGGTAGGGATTTTTTTCTTTTTTTAAGTGAGAGGTTGGCAACGGCTTCTCTGATTGGTCAATCCCCAAAATACTTATGACCTTGGGGATTTTTAAACTAAACGATCAGAGCCTTAGAGCTGATTAGATCATTTGTATTAATTGACATTATCAATACAGGCTTCCCACCACTGATAAAATTAGGGACAAGGGATATTGGACCATAGCCATGTTGGCATCCCTTGCAACAGTTGGAAACCCTTTTAAATTAATGAATATATTGTATTATTTAATGAAATGACTTTGTTCTGTTGATTGTGCAGCTGTACCAGACCGCAGTCACTACTTCCACATCAGTTTTCCTAAAAGCTGGGTAGCTTACGATATTGTTAATTTGTTCAGTGCTTATGGTAAGCTTCTTTTTCTTGTTTTATTTCCTTTAAGCTTTATATGTATTTTCTCGTGTTTCAAATCTAATTTAAAATTCATTTATGAATCAGAAAAATACAAAGTATTTGTTATGTGAAAATAATAATTGTACTATAGTCAATTATTAAGATAGTAAGATCTGCCTCCATGGCCATGATCATATAGGCACTCGATTTCGGTACCAGAGGTCAGGGGTTTGCAGCCCGGGCTAGATTTTATGAATAGTATTTGTATTAAAAAAGATTTCGCCAACTTTAATTAATTCTTAGAGTGTAGTAGATGCGACCCACCTAAGGTGGTTCTCGCAGGGTGAATACATTGATGGGCCGAAAGGCCCTAAAACGGGCGTTTTTTTACAGCCAATTTAATCAAGTATGTAAGTCAATATCAAATGCTTGTAATGTCTTATTTGTTTGCAAGGCTCTGATGATGGCCTCTCTTTTAAATAAAGTAAAGCACTCTATTGTAAATGAACAATTTATAATGAAAATCACTCTTGGAAAGTCCCCTCACAAATAGAGGGAATTTTTATTTGTTTATTTGCTTTACCTTTGATTTTATCCTTAGAGTGAGCGTAAATGGAGTCCATTATAAATAATGAAAGAAATTGAGTCTCTCCACAAAATAAAACTTTATTGGCAAAGCGCTTTCAACCAAACTAGAGGCCATCATCAGTGCAAAACCTAACAAACAACCAAATAAAATAAGTAAAACATAAAAAAATTACTTATCAAATGATGAGCAAAAGTATGAAAAGGAGACAAAAATAAAATACAAAATAACGTAATAAATATACTGTTGCTCATAATTTTTTAAGTAATTTTTTGTGTTTTACTTATTTTAATTGCTTGTTTGTTAGGTTTTGCACTGATGACGACCTCTAGTTAGGTTGAAAGCGCTTTGCCAATAAAGTTTTATTTTGTGGAGAGACTTCTTTTCTTTCATTATTTACCTTTGATTGTTAAACTTACAGGTCGTGTTAACATCAACTGGATAAATGAAACGTCAGCTTGGGTCAACCTGACTAATGCTTCACAAGCCCAGGCAGCCAGGAATAACCTGTGTGGTAAAGGTTGTCCAGCGGGAGTCAAGGTTTCCCCGTACACCCCCTCCTCCTACAGTGCTATCTCACTTTCCCGCAAACGAACGTTTGAGAACAACGTGGTGGCGTCTTCTCCTCGTCCCAAACGACACAGATCTTCCACAGAGTATGCCTCTAATTATATGTTTGGAATATTAATCTTTTTAATTTCTTTTTTGTTTGATTTTTGTTTTCATCAAATAGATTTTTCTGTAGGTTCGACATTTAAACATTTTTTATCTTTAGTTATAGCTTGGGTATTATATAAATTATTATTTATATAATATTATTGATAATTAATATAATTAATCATTTTATTTGTTATATAAAGAATTGATTGTTACTAGAAGGTTTGATACATTCTGAATCAAATGCCTTTTTTTTAAATTAATTGTGATTTTTGTATCTAAATTGGTTCTCTTACAAAGAGGTGAAATAAAATAATTTTCTTATGGATATATTAGACTAATATCTTGATTTTGGCACTGGGTTGGCAACCTGGGCTCATATGCTCTAAAATTATATGAACAGTATTTGTATTGAAAAGATTTCACCATCTTTAATTAATTCTTAAAGGATAGTAGATCCAACCCACCTGAGGTCGTTCCGGCTGGGTCAATACCCTGATGGGCCAAATGGCCTTAAAAAAGGCATTTTATATTTATATTAAACTAATGCAGTATCCTATGGGTATATTAGACTAATGTATCCATTATTTGAAAAAAAATAATTAAAAGCAACAAATAACAGTACATCATTATTAGTTCTTTCTTAAATTTAAATTTTAGAACAAGTTTAATAATAATTTTTGTAGGAATCAACACTTTTAATTCTTGACACAAATTAAATTATTTGGGGGGGGGGATTTATTTTGTATGTTTTGTATTGGGTGAGTTGTTTGTTACAACTTGCATGTTTGATAAAGATTAGCCTATACAGCCAATTCTAATAATTTCATTCGTTTTAGGTAGGCGGGGTGTTGATGTAGAGATTGGAGTCAGTGGCTTTGATCAGTTTTTTAACCCCAGTTAATTTTCATACAGGATGAGTTTTTCATGAAGGAATGTTAGACTTTTCTCTGGTACTATAATAGTTAATAAGACATGGTTTGCTTGTTCTATAGGTGCAATGAATGGGCCCAAGGCCTGTATTTTTTGGAAAATGAAAAATTATTATCTAGCCAATTTATTTTTTATTAGTAAATAAGAATATTATATCTCCAGACAGTGTAAAATGTAAAGTTTATTGACTCGTTTTTAGGGAGTAAAGAAGCACTTTTCATTCCTAAGGGAAAAAAGTTACTTTTCACTCCTAAGGGAGTAAAAAGTAACTTTTTCTCTCTTGGGAATGAAAAGTGTTTCCTATTATTGGGTTATTAGACCCAATTATACCAATTTTTTAGGGGAGTGGTATTCTCTAAATTTATATAGGCGACCGATCAATTTTTGTAATTTTCCCGGGGGTGGTACTCCCAAATTTTAAGGGGGAGCTAACCAAAAAAAAAAATAAAAAAAAATTATTGGCTCAAAATCCGTTTTAGGTCTAAGGAAGTTGTTTGGAGCAAAACAATTTTTTTTTTGGTGGCCGCCCCCCTAAATTTATTAGGGGGTCCAACCCAAAAAAATAGAATAAAATGCAACAAAACGTGTAAAAATAAATCAACATTTGGAGATAAAATCTTGTATGGACCTTGGGAGTAAAATGCTATTTTCCCCCTCGCAATCACCTACCATGGCTTCGCCTCGGAAGTTAATAGTTATAAATCCCTCGGCTTTGCCTTGGGAGTTAAATACATATATCCCTCGGCTTCGCCTCGGGAGTTAAACACTTAAATCCCTCGGCTTTGCCTCAGGAGTTAAATACTTTGGTTCCCTTGGCTTAAGCCTTAGGAACCAACTAACTGCTCAGGGAAATAATAGCATTCTTTATTCCCTTGGTGCATAAATAACTATTCTTTTCTGCATAGTGACATACAAAACTTTATGGTTAAAAAACGTACGGCTAAAAAATTGCAAATCTTCAGCCATGTGATCACCCCTCCCCTGTCTACCAATCTCTATTTCACTTTGTATTTTAATTTAACATAGTTAATTATTTATAGTTATTTCTATATTATATTTAACAAAAAAAAATTAAAGACAATATTTGTTGAGCCAAAGTTATATATTTTTTTAAGATTAGAAAATTAAAAAAATTGTGTAAATTTATATTTTTGATACTAAGTGGACTAGCTAGCTTAAATTGATCTAGTATTAATCAAATTTTTGGTGCTTATAATATTTATTAGTTTTAAATGTAAAATATTTTCAAAATTTAAATGAAAAAAAAACCAAAGAACTTTTTAGATCAAAAATGTTTTATGAAACAAGTTTACTTTTTATAATTGAAAAGGTAAAATTACACTGTATTTTACCGAGTGTATTTTATCGTGCATTTTTTAACATTTTATCTGCCTATTTATTTTAAAATCTTCTTCAAATACTTTAATTTATTTTGATCCCTATAATAACTTCTTAAATTTTAAATTGTTATTTTAGTTCATAAATAGTTTAACACTTTTTTTAAGTTTTAATGTTTTTATAAAACTTTAACTTTAAAAAATAACTGCATACAAATTATTTTTGTGGAGCTCGATTTTTATTTGTTTTAATTATTATAAAGTAATTTTATAAACATAATTACTTAAATTTCAAACCAAGGAACCTGTTCAAACTGTACAATTAAGTTAAAAATGTTTATTTAACAAATTTAATTTTTATAAATAAAAGTATACATAAGAATAAAGGAGCCATTCAGATCTCAGGGTCTAGGGATATAGCTGAAGGGGTCGATTTATATATTTTTTGATTTTTGACTGAGAGAGGTGAGATAGGTAAGGTTAGAGCAACCTGAGTTGTAAAACTTGTAAAGATGTTTCTCAGTAGGAACGAGAAGAAAAAAACAAAGTTTCATCTTTATCTAACGAATCTTTGTAAATTTATTCTAATTAAATAACTATAGTATGCTGTACAAGTTAACCATGAAAGTTAAAGTTTCTTCAGTTTATTTATTAACATATTTAAAGGTTTACCCATTTTTAGATTACAATAAGAATGATTTTGAATATTCAATGAATTTAAAAAAAAAAACATTCCATAGGAAAAAAAGCTTTTGTTATTAACAAAGCTGAAATAATTTCAGTCAGTATGCTATAAATATAAAAAAATACTTTTAAAAATATTTAATTATTAATTGGTTTATTTTACTGACATAATAGGGATACCAAGTCTGTTCCAAAATCATTATGACATCCTTCATCCCTGAAGATGCCTCCCATTGGGCAAGGGAAATGTCAAATTCATCATGCACATTAATAAGGTCATCCCTAGACCTTAGCCTTCGTGTCAATAACTACGCAAACTTACGCATTTTAAAATCTCATTAATTGAAACTGCTTTTTTATGATGCAGTATTTGATTTTGTGGAGAAATACTTGCCACCCAATCCCTATCTCTGTTTCCCATTTATTAAATAAGAAACATATCCCTTTTTAAATTTTAATAAATATTAAAATTTAAATTGGATATGTTCATAACATCCATGTCAAGTGGCAAGTCATTGTTTCTTAAAGTATTATGTGTTATAATTTCAATCGATATCATTGTCTTCTTTCTGGTCGGAATTTTTCTTGATTCAGATTATTTCTTGGCCCAACTGGGACACAAAATCCAAATTTATCTCTTCTAAACACACCAAGTTGTGGTTTATTTCTTTTTTTTAAAACAAGTTCTTTATTGGCAAAAGTATACAAATTTATTTTCTGTTAACCGGAGCCATATTTTATTTATTGATTAGGGTAATTTGTGCCTCTTTATTTTTATTATTTATTAATTTTGGTATTAAATTGATTATTTTGGGGTGTGAGGGGGTTTGTTTGGGTTAAGGATAATTTCCAATCAGTTTATCCCAAATTCTTTTACATTTGGCTGTTTAAACTTTACCACTAAAACTTTCCACTAAAAATCAACTCAGGTTGCTGGTTTGTATGCAGCTTGATCAGGATAAAAGTCAATATCAAAGTAACCAAGTGACTCTCCTGACACCAAACTCCCTTCCTGACCAAGCTGGATTTGTCTTAATAATTCTCATCAAATATAATCCAGTTATTTACGTCTCATCTTTTGTTAATTCAAGAAAGTAATATTGTACTATTTGGAGACAGATCAGTTTGTAGCTACCGGAAAGGAGTTTTTATTTGCAAACCTGAATGAGCGATTAATTTAACTGTGCAGTGTTTGTTCTATTTAAATTAATCCTCGTTATAATCATGTTTGCAGTGATTGGGAGGCTGCAAGCCCTCGGCGTCACCAGTCGCATCTTAGCCATCATCAATCTAGCTTTCATGCCGGCAGTTTAGTCCAAACTGATCCTAAAAACAGAGGGTATCAGAATTGGTATTTTGAAAACGATACAAGTTTCGGGTGTAGCCAAACAAGTTATGACAATTTTAATAGAAGATACCAGAATAGCAATGTCAGCTCAAACAGGAGTTATTACAGTGGTGATGTAATCAATTTGAATGAGAGTTTTCCAGACTCTAATTTTAATAGAAATAATCCAAGCGGTGAGCTTGATTATTTTTATAAGCGCTATTTCACTAATGTTTATGAGTATGATGGTCAGGTTGATAATTTGAATCGGAGTTGTAGCTATGATAAAAGTAATAGATATCATAATGAAGACAAAGTTCGCCATTCTACAAGTCACGCTAAGCCAAGGTATTTTACTTGTTTCAATATTGACAATATTTAAAATAAAAATTGTCTTCTTATGAAGTTTTGTGGATTTTAAAGGTTACATCTGCAACATGAGCTTGGTAACTAAACCATGAGCTTAGTAACTAAGCCATGAGCTTGGTAACTAAACCATGAGCTTAGTAACTAAGCCATGAGCTTGGTAACTAAACCATGAGCTTAACTTAGTCATGAGCTTGGTAACCTTGTATCGCTTTGCCATGAGCTTGGTATCTAAGCCATGAGCTTGGTAACTAAACCATGAGCTTAAATAACTAAGCATGAGTTGTAACTAACCATAGCTTAGTAACTAAGCCATGAGTCTTGGTAACTAAACCATGAGCTTAGTAACTTAGTCATGACTTGGTAACTAGCTATGAGCTTGGTATCTAAGCCATGAGCTTGGTAACTAAGCCATGAGCTTGGCATCTAAGCCATGAGCTTGGTAATTAAGCCATGAGCTTGTAACTAAGTATTAGCTTGGTATCTAAGCATGAGCTTGTAATTAAGCATGAGTTTGGTAACTAAGCCATGAGCTTGGTATCTAAGCCATGAGGTTGGTATCTAAGCTATGAGGTTGGTATCTAAGCCATGAGCTTAGTAACTAGACCATTGCTGGGCTTGGCATCCAAGCCATTTATTTCTAGGCTTGGTAACTAAGCCATTTCTGGGCTTGGTAACTAAGCCATTTCTGGGCTTGGTAACTAAGCTATGAGCTTAATAACTACACTATGAGTTTAGCAATCAAGCCATCTCTGAGCTCTGTGGACTGTAAATGTTATCTATCATAAGCTTGATAACTGAGCTATTGATGGGCTTAGTAATTAAGCCATGATCTTAGTAACTAAGTTACAAGCTTGGTAACCATGCCATTGTAGTGAGGTGATGGGTTGTTTGAAGTATTTAATTGTTTGCATTTGAATATTTGATTTCTAGCAATCATGATATGAAGAAATAACATCTTCCCCAAAAATGTCACAAACATTTTTTAGGATCAATGCTTATTAGATTTTGTCAATTTCATGTCTTCGGTGCTAGTTAATAATGTACTTAATATTTTTAATTTACTTGGTAATGGTCATTTATACAATAAAGGACTAAACAATGCTATTATTTTCCTGAGCAACAAAGAATAGTATTTACAGTCTATCGTTTAGTTTAAAAATCTTGACAGAATAGACAGTTTAGATAATCTATCTAAGTCTAAATAGTCAGTTTAGACACCACTGATTCTTAACAAAAAAAAAAATCCCTGCAAGAAGGGCGTAAAAAACTATGTAAACAAATCAGGTTATTTTATCCGTATTTTCTTGGCGATGTTTTTTTTACATTTCTTTTGTGTAGTTATATTCTAAAATATTATTTGTAAGATTAATTTGAAAGTAGTTTTCAAAACAATGTAATCAAAAGAAGAACCACAAACAAAGTGAACAATTGCCAGGAAGAAGGTTTTTTCCCCTACAGCGGTTATTGTGTAGGGATTTTTTTTCTCTTTTTAAGTGAGAGGTTGGCAGCGACTTCTATGATTGGCCAATCCCCAAAATACTTATGACCTTGGGGATTTTTAAACTAAACGATAGACTGTTACTCCAGATGTGCAAACAAGATTTTATTTCATTGTGACAATTTAATTATTTTTTATACATTTCGTTTTTATGTTTTTTATTGTTTTTTAAATGCCCAATGCAAGTGTTGACATTTCCATAGATTTTTTAACTTCTTGGTCAGGCTCTAATATTTTTTGTATACTCATTTATTTATTAATTTTGCAGTTATTGGTTCACAAAGTAAATGTCAATGTGATTTATTGTATTAAACTAAACATTTTGATATTACACTCTGGTGTTCTTATTTTTGAATATTTTTTTGTAAAGTACCTTATTTGACAAAATTTATTTCACTGTACTACACTTGAAGTAGTAGTTGTAGTAATATGGGAGGGGGGGGGGGTTGTAGTAACTACCAGGCAAGTAGGCCACTTTTTTGGGCCCTTTTTGCTAGCTCCCTAAGATAGTGTTCTACTCCTTTTAATTACAAGTGTTGGTATATTTCATCTAATCTAGACAGAAGAGCCGTGAATTTCTTTGGTTCCTCTCATGCTTTATTCAAGCTATCATACATTTTTCACTAACTTATAGTCTAGTGAAAACTAGGAACAACACGTGCCCTCGCTGTTAAACTAAACCTCCAACACTTTAAACTACAAGGCAGGCACACTATAGTATTAATGAATCTACTATGAGGCTCCTAAATTTTGCCTTTACCCAGTTTCATTTAGGGTAAGGTATCTTTAACCTGTACGTACCTGACAACGCTCAGGCTCGAGACCACCAGCTTTACTTCCTTTCTGAAGGACCTCTCATAAAAATCCTGGAGGCCCGTGCTAGGATTGTACCCATGACTAAATAAACTTGGAAGTTTAAAGTCCATTTATTCTGTGTATTGGCCGCGTACCTAAACCAATACACCATGGGTGACTCTCGTACTACTCTTAAAACTCTCGGGTCATTTCAGCATTGTTTCAACTCTCCCTTATACTACTCTACTGAGAACTCTTAGAGTTGATGCACGCACTGCTCCGTGGAAATCTCGGTACTTCCACCCTCTCCTTTACGGCATTGCACCTGTTCACAATTTGTCTAGAATATTTTCTTCAGTCCCACTAGCTTCTCTGATCTCATTAGTCTCATCTAGCTCACCAGTTACTAGTTTACCTGTCTCACCAGTTCTTCTAGTCTCACCAGATACTCAATCTACTTAATGCTCTGTCCAGTCCACTACAACTCTACGAGGAGAAACGCTGTTAGAATCCCTGAAGTTAGTTTGCATAAACCCATTACCAAATCCTACAGTTCACTAGGAGGCATCTTCCTGAACCAAACACATATCCCTAATTTCCTACGCTTGTCGTGGGACTATGTTTGGTGTCTCTGCCCCACCACTAACTTTTCTACCCTCCTCCGGCTTGTAAAACTTTGTCTTTTCATTAGCTGGAGACAACGGAAAAATGGATCCTGACTTGTCATATACATTATCCAACCCTGAATTTGTGTAACAGCTAGACGAAACAAACTTGAAACCTAGGCTGGGTTCGGCCTGCCTTTAATTCAAAGCCTCTTGAGAGAACGCTACGTGGGATAACTTATATAAGATCCTCCCCCGGCTGGATTTGAACTCTTGACTCTGAGCTATCGATCCTCGGTACTACCCTGTGTCAGAACTGTTTGCTAGGCTTTGTCTGTGTATTTTATAGGCTCAATGATAAAAAGTAAAGTATATATTGAGCTGTGGTGATCATAACCAAAACAAGAAAGCAGTTTTATTCTACAAAATACTCAGTTTTATTTACAAAACTTTAAAGCTACTCTCACAATCATACATTGATTTCATGGCTTTGTCTATGTACTATTTGAAAACTGCTCTTGTTTAACCATTTACTCTATATAGTTTACTCTATATTACTTTTTATTGTATTATTACTCTGTATAGTTTACTCTATATTTCTTTAAATAGTTTACTCTACGAGTATATTACCTTAAATAGTTAACTCTATATATTATTATGGTATTACTCTACTTAGTATTATTATATTATTACTCTGTATAGTTTACTCTATATTACTTTAAATAGTTAACTCTATATATTATTATGGAGTATATTACTCTACATTAGTATTATTATATTATTACTCTGTATAGTTTACTCTATATTACTTTAAATAGTTAACTCTATATATTATCAGTTATACATATAATACATCAGTTACAACTATAATTCATGTAGGGGGGTTTGTCTGTGAGGTATCGTCACAACTTTTCTAGAGACATTTTGTTCTATTTATTTTATTTTGTATTTTTTTCTCTCTCTCTCCAACTCTCTCTTTAGTTTTCCCTCTAATTAAGTACGTATGTATGTGTGTGTATGAATGTATATGTGCCTACATGTATGTGTGTTATATGTATATTATGTGTAAATGAATGTGTGTGTATGTTATGGGTGTATATATGTGTGTATATATGTATGTATATATGTGTGTGTATATGTATGTGTGTGTGTATATATATGTGTATATATATATGTGTGTATGTATATGTATATATATGTGTGTGTGAATGTATATGTGTGTTTATGTACATGTATGTATGTATGCGTGTGTATGTATGCACACATACATGCATATATGTGTGTGTTTGTGTCTATTTGTATTTATATTTTTTGTTTTGTTTTGTTTTATTTTCTAATAAATTTCCTGGCTTGTTTTTAAGTCCTTTGTTCTTTGACTTTTTTACTCATATATAATTTTAATTATAATGTGATAAGGTATAATTATAATAAAGCAATTGCATGATTACAATATAAAAGTATATACTTAACAGATATCAGTAATCTCTTTTTGATCTCTGGGGAATTTTGATCTCTCTTTTATCTTTCTTTTTTTTTTTTTTTGTAAAATTTTGTTAAATTAATTAATGTGTACACATACACGGCTGAATAGCTTTATTTATTTAAATGATAATCATTATTTTATGTAAAACCTTCCAAATGGTTGTTATGGAAGACCAGCTGAAAAGCTGAACAACAACCATTTACTTTCCAAGAGATATATATATATATATTGGTGTTTTCTTTTTGTAAGTTTAATTATGTTTGGAATAGTAATAAACGTTTATTTATTTATTTATTTATTTATTATTATTATAGAGTATATTACTCTACATAGTATTATTATATTATTACTCTATATAGTACTATTGTTGAAGTTATCATTGGAGAGGATTTTTCTTATATCCTTTGACATAATATTAGTAAGATAGACTCATTTCATGTTGGGCTTTTTCACTCTTTTCTTAGTTTTCCTGTATGAACTCCACACTATACATCATGTATGCACTTCCTGTATGAACTCCACACTATACACTCCTGTATTATCTCCACACTATACACTCATGTATGCACTCCTGTATGAACTCCACACTATACACTCCTGTATTAACTCCACACTATACACTTATGTATACACTCCTGTATGAATTCCACACTATACACTCCTATATGAACTCCACACTATACACTCATGTATGAACTCCACACTATACACTCATGTATGAACTCCACACTATCATGTATGAACTCCACTCTACAAACTCCACTTGTGCTCATCAAAAAAACTTTTTTAATATGTTTAAATTATTTGCATTCAGAGAATACTTGCATATACAGGTATTTTACACTGTAATTTAAGATGAGTTACAGATGCTAGATCATTAGTGAAAGATGATTTCAGTATCTTATCTATATTCAGATCAATCCAATATGTTGGTGGTTGAGAATGTTTGACTTTATCCAATAGATCCAACTTGTGGTAAGTTGTTTTCAAAATGAAATTATATTTTGTTTTATTAAAAAAAAAATAATAATAATAATGGATCAACATTTGGTGGTGCTGGGAGAAAATAAAGTGAAATTTAGCAAAATGTTTATTGATGAGAGGCCAGTGAAGTGTAGGTTTGTTTAGTATTTGATTTGTTATTAAACATGTAAGGTAGTGAACATGTGTGCTTCTTGCTAAAGCAGGTCATGTTTAAAGCTCTTAACTTATGTCACCTTTAAAATATAAACCTGAGTAAATTTCAGCTCCAGCTAAGTGTCTCAACAGCTTGCATTATATCAATATTTAGCATTTTTTAAAAGTTATTCAACAAGGCATTAATGCTTTTGGTCTGGTGATAGACATATCAGTTCATATGAATAAAAACAATTGTAGAGTTGAGAGGCCTGGCAAATATAGTTCTGAGGCCTTGTAAATAACTTTCTAATAACTCGATGAACAGAATCCAAAGATGCAGATGTTAAATTTGTGACATTTTATGTTGCTTAATAATTACTGCTTATCAAAATTGATTTCATTTAGCTTTTATTAATAAATAGTACAGTAATTGTAATTTTAATTGTATTTTAAGCATTGTTTTGAGCTTTAACCAAAAAAAACTTTTCAACAAATAATATTGAATTACTATTGCAATAAATTTTAAATAATTGACCATATTTTGCCATCTCCCACCCACTATGAATTTATAGTACAGATTGCAGATTTATCTCACTTCTTAATTAATTAAATTTGTTCTCTTCAATTCTATTTTTATTGTAATAATATTTTGTTATTGATAATGTAAAAGAAATTATTGGATTGGTCTCAATAGTAGATAGATCTGAAATCTTTGCTGTGTTTAATTCTGAATTTAAAACAAATACTAATAGGTTATAATATGCAGACGCAAATTGTCCGGTGGCTGGAGGATCTTGAAGTAAATTTTGTAAAAGAAAAAGCCTCTTTCAGAACTAATTGGTATAAAAACAACAGCAATATTGACTTTGCTTTCGACAAAGTTAAAATAAAAAATAAATAAAAAAATAAAAACATAAAACAACGACAATAATAAAAACATAAAACAACGACAAAAATAAAAACATAAAACAACGACAAAAATAAAAGAAAGTTACCAAATAAAATTAAGTAAACTGCTGATGGGCTAAAATTATTACAAAAGATTCAGGTAAAAAATCTAGAAAATTAAATAAAATTATTAGGTTATATAAAATAATATGTACTGTTGAAGAGAGTGAAGTTGTTTGTTGGTATTACACTGATGATGGCCTTTAGCTAGGGTGAAAGCACTTTACTAGAGTTTTATTCAGTCGAGAGATTTTTCTTTTCCATTATTTACAATGAATTCTGTTCTCAAGATGGCTTTTATTTAGTTTAAACCTTACCTGGTATTTTGTTAAATTTATTTAATCCTAATTTATTCTATTTCAGACACAGTTTTTCAAACAAGAGTGTTATTGAAACGATACCTGAAGAAAAAGAGGTCGAAGAAGGAGACGATATTTCTGATCCAGAAAATAATAAAAGTAGGAATGATAGTCAAGGTTCTGATGACGCTGAACCAGAGAAGAAGAAATCAAAGAAAGATTCTGATGATTCTGACGAATGGCAGACTCATTCCTCTCGTAGGAAGAAGAAAAGGAGACATTCGGGAGAGAAGAAGCTAAAGAGTAAGAAGAAAGAAAGAAGACATTCTGGTGAGAAAAGAAAGAGGCAGAGCTCTCCTTCTCCTAAAGGTAATTTTTATTCTTAAACTTATTTATTTATAATATTTTATACAAATATGCAGATATTAACACACATATTAACATTATCATATTAACACAAAAGTAGCTTTATAACATACCAGTTCATACATTACTGGGTAAATTTAATATACAGGGTGTCTCTGGATGGACTTAACTATTTGTATCTAATACCGTTTGGATGGACTTCTATTGGTATCATATACAGGGTGCTCTGATGGACTTACAATATGTATAAATGGCGAAAATTTCATTTTTCAAAAAAAAGTCGTTCTTGATAAAAGCTCTTGCATGTTTTCAAACTAAGATTAGTTATATTTTTATTTTTTTATTTTTAACAGTAGACTCAAAAACTGCAATTTTTGAAAAACAAATGAAGAGTAAAGTAGACTTAATTTTGATTTTTTTGAAGATCAAAAGTATTGTTTATAATATTGTTTGTCCTCCTGAAACAATTTTTCCACAAAATAATTAAAAATAAAATTGTCCCCTCCACTTCCAATACATCGCTTTAAAAATTTTGACTTGTGGAACAAAAGATAGTTGTATTTCAATAAAACTGAGATATTTCAATAAAACTGAGATGTTTCAATAAAACTGAGATGTTTCAATAAAATAGGGGAAGGAGTAAATTTTGAAAATTTTAATTTTTTTGTGGGAAAATTGTTTCAGGAGGACAAATTTTTTTTTCAAGGAAAGAATAATTTTTGTTCAAAAAGTCAAAATTAAGCCTACTTTACTCTTGGTTTATTTTAAAAAATTGAAAATTTTGAGTCATTTACACCCATCATTAAGTACAACACCCTGTATAAAAAAATAAAATATTTAATTGATCAACCAAAAAAGAACAAAATTAATTTCCTTAAAAAAGAAAATTAAAGTATGAAAGCGTTATTTAAATCTTAACATTTATTGGGTCCCTTTAAAATTCCCTTGATATATTTGATTGAAACTATTAAGTTATTTTTCTATCAGACATTCTTTAATACTTGATTTATATAACTCATGTAAGTATTGTCATATGATTTTAATGCCATGGTAGTAAGTTATATAACTCAGTACAGTGACATTATCCTTCACTTAAGAATAAAATGAAATGAGGAAAAACATTTGTTGCCGAATGAACCAGTTTATCAATGCTTAATATTCCTGCCATTAGTTGATAAAACGTATTTATTTTTATCAAATTTCATGTTCTATTTAATTGTGTTTTCTGACAGCTGGCAAGGTAATAGCTGAGCTTGAAAAGGATTTGGACTATGATCCGAGCAATAACCCATTCTCAGGCTCTGCAACATGGGATATCTCATAAAGCAACAATATATCATCTATAAGTTGTTTTGTTAAACATTTCAATTGATTGCAAGACTGACACACATACACACAGACATATAAACATATATATATATATATATATATATATATATATATATATATATTATATATATATATATATATATATATATATATATATATATATATATATGTGTGTGTTGTGTATGTGTATTAATTAAATCATTTTACACATTATATTGTACATAACATTTTTTTCCTTCAAAGTTTATGTTTTATTTTTGAAAAAATTATTAATAAATCAGAATTTTTAATATTTTTTTTTAATAAGTTTTATTTAAATAATTTTATTATGATGTTTTACTTTTATTTTATATTTCCTTTCATGATACCTTAAATAAATATTTTTGAATATATGATCTCTACTTGTAACATCATGCACTGTGCAGATACATTTTGATAAAACCAACAGTGTGTGTTCACCATAGTGTTCTCCTGGGCCTTGATTTTCTCTTTTTTTTTACTTGACGATGCCGTCGGAGATGTTGTGACTCATTGTGCTCTTTGTTTTGAGAATATACAATCTAGCACTGATGACGCTCTCATGTTATTTTTTGAAGAGAATCTTTAGTTGACCCTTGCAGAAATATTAATGTGGCCTAATATTATTATTAGGTCTATTTTATATTTTTAAATAAAAAAATTATATAAATAAATAAAAATGCATATATTCTATGTGGGTTTGGTGTGTTATAACACCAGATCAAATTGACTGGGTTTGATCTGATATGGTAGCAGACCAAATGAGCAGATTCTCATTCTATAATGATTTGAATCTTCATTAATGTTTCATTATAATTTTTTCAAAAGATTTTCACATATTTAAAAAAATAATATAAAATTGTAGTGAGTACAATAAAAACAGTTTATTTTAGTAATTTTTATAGGTTATTTATCTGTAGAAATAATGAATTAGTTTAACACTTACATTGTTTTTATTAGAGGTATTTTTTGTTTAATTTTTTATAACTATTAAAGTATTTTAATTCTTAAATATTGTTGATTATTTTTGTTTAATAAATATTTGTATATCTAGTGATACCAAGTGGACACTACAGTCTATCGTTTAGTTTAAAAATCCCCAAGGTCATAAGTATTTTGGGGATTGACCAATCACAGAAGCTGCTGCCAACCTCTCACTTAAAAAGAGAAAAAAAAATCCCTACCACAATAACCGCTGTAGGGAAAAAACCTTCTTCCCGGCAATCGTTCACTTCGTTTGTGGTTCTTCTTTTGATTACATCGTTTTGAAAACTACTTTCAAAATAATCTTAAAAATGTTATTTTAAAATAAAACTACACAAAAGAAATGTAAAAAAACATCGCCAAGAAAATACGGGTAAAATTAACTGATTTGTTTACATAGTTTTTTCCCGCTCCCTTTTTGCAGGGATTTTTTTTCTTAAGAATCGGTGGTGTCTAAACTGACCTGTCAAGATTTTTAATTTTTTAAACTAAGCGATAGACTTTAATATTACGTTCATGTATTTGAAACGTTAGGGTACTGCCCAGACCAATAGTCCCTCCCTCCATATTTCAGGTATTCCTTGCCTGGTATGTGTTCTTGTGATATCTTTAAAGTGAGAAATGGAGTATTGCTACATTAGATTTATTCCTAGTTATGTCAAAATTGTTCACCATACGTCAAAGTGTTGTCAATTTGGCGTGTGATAGGGGGTTCTAAATGTTATAACAGTGTTAACTTGTTAAAACATTTGCTTTATTACATTGAAGTTGATGTTTTGTGCCATTTCATTGTTTAAATTATAATTGGTATTTTTCTCAGTAAATTTGTCCCTGTTTATATTTTGTAAGGTTATCTATAAATGGATCAAGTTTTTTTTTTCAGTAATGATTTAAATATTAACTGTCACCTATATCAATAATCAGGGCCTTAGGATCATGACTTAGGATCTTTACCATCCTGATGGCTTATAAAATATTTTCTACAGTCTATCATTTAGTTTAAAAATCCCCAAGGTCATAAGTATTTTGGAGATCGACCAATCAGAGAAGCCACTGCCAACCTCTTACTTAGAAAGAGAATAAAAATCCCTACCACAATAACCGCTGTAGGGAAAAAAACCTTCTTCCCACGAAGTGAACGATCGTTCACTTCGTTTGTGGTTCTTCTTTTGATTTCATCGTTTTGAAAAGTACTTTCAAATTAATCTTAGAAATGATATTTTAAAATAAAACTACACAGAAGAAATGTAAAAAACATTGCCAAGAAAATATGGGTAAAATAACCTGATTTGTTTACATAGTTTTTCCCGCTCCCTTATAGCAGGGATTTTTTTCTTAAGAATCAGTGGTGTCTAAACTGACCTGTCAAGATTTTTAAACTAAACGATAGACTGTAGATTAATTTATTAGATTTATATAAATTTTTATTAAAGTGAATCGGCATTGAAGTGAAGTCGATTTCAAAGCAACCAATTTGATAACCACCTGTTGCAAGGAAAACTACCTTACTTTTGAAGTTGACATCTATAAAAATACTTAACGACAAGGTGATTTTTCCCACCTACTTTAACCATACACTTATGTGTAATTTTCTTGTTTATTGACTTCACATAGAAAAATGCAATAAATATATCTTTTTTTGAGTGTTTTTCAGTTTATTCCATTGATAACTTGAATATTGTCTTAACGTCTTGAAAATGTTGTTAAGGTAGTTTTCCTTACAACAGGTGATTATCAAATTGATTGCAACAGGTAGTTATTAAATTGATTGCTTTAAAATGAATTTCACTTAACAATTTTTTTTTTTTTCCTTTTTTCGTCAACATTTTAGATTCATACAAATGTGCATGTGTCACTTACAAATAAATGATTTGATCAAATCAATCTGATGGACTTGCAGCAAAATATCTTAGTATTCCAATTACTCTATTATTATCAAGCTAGTGGTAATACTTTAGCCACAACCAGCTATTTTTTAGGGCAAGTTGACTGAAACTTAAATTGATTCTGTGAGAGTATGGTTGAGAATTAGAGCCGAATCAACAAGAAGTTTTTTGTTGGAGTTCACTGTGGATCCCCCGCTTGTTTTTTCCTCTTACATATAATATTCTTTGACTAGTACCTAGTTAGCAGGATCAGTAGACAGATCATTGGGTAATGTGAACTGAGCCTTATAAAAAAGAAATATAACCATTTATATTTTACCCAACTATTAAAGAATGTAGTTATTCAATAATTCCAAAAACTGAAGTCTTTTCTAATAATGGCTTATTCTGCGGGAATCCTCCTTAAATGTTTAAAATAACTGGAAGAGTATCCTGGAGGCTGAAGATGATAAAAACTGATTTACCGATGTTTAATATGATGGAATAACTTGTTGATTGTTGCACTATGTTTGGGATTTCCAAGGGCATTGCCTAATTCAATATGGTTCATGCCCCCGGGAAACCCCAGACTTTAGATACAACTTTGTTTCTTTTTGACGCATCCTGGTGGAAGAAGACTTTCAACTCCATGTGTAGAGAAAAACTCTGAATTTCAGGTGGAGACAAACCTTGTATTCTATGAGAAAACCACATAGATAAATGAATTTCTACAATAAATGTTTTTGATATAGGCATACTGTTAGATTATTAAGTTGTGTTCTTTCTATTTATGTCAACACTGATATTAGATTCTGTTGCTATGATACAAATAATTGTTGTAATGAAAAATTTATTTGTTGGCTTAGTCTTGTATGGACAATGTAATGTCATGCTATTATTACTAAGTATTATTAGTTATGGTCAAATTCTATCACATACTGGTTAAGGCAGATTTGTTTGGAGGAACCACTCTGTGGTGATATAGAAAAAAGTTGAATTGGATAGTTTAATTTTCTGGAATGCTTTGGCGATAAAGGAAGTAAAATTTTCTGATGTTCTTTTCTATTGTTACAAATATTTTTAGATATTGGTAGGTTTTTCATTCAAAATTACGATTTCTTGTGTGGAGGCCTGCCAGCCAAGTGACTTTCCTTTAAAATGGGCTAGTGGGCTCTAACTTGATTGTTTAAAGGAAATGCACCTATGTATTCCACAGGTCATAAAACTATAGTCATCAGCAAATACATTATATTGTCATTGGTCCAAAATCAACATTATATAGAATTATTCATTTGCACTCATTTAATGTTCAGTTTATACTAAAATTTTCCTGTATTGGAAAATCTGTTATGTAGAGCAAGGTAGACTGCATTTGAAAGAAAATTCACCTGTGCTCCATACCTCCACACCACAATTAATTTTAGCTCTAAACTTTTAAGGTGTGAAACTCACTATACAATTTTATTGCCAGTACCAAGATTCGAACCTGGGAGCTCTGGTATTGAACTCTGGACTGGTTGTATTCAATTCAGAGCCCTATTAAACCTTGAAAACGACACCCTAATCCAGTTTTATACCATGCCTTTCCTCCATGAATGCAAGGTCCTTTTTTTACCATGGCTCTGGGTCCTTTGTAAATTGTGTTACCACTGGTAACAGGTTTACACTTACATCAGGAATTTGCAAAAAACTGAAGACACTGGAAGTTTTTTGAAGTTTGTGTCGTTGATTTCCTAATTTTAATTATTCATTGGAAAATGAGTTTTTTGAAATATTACACAGTTTCCCTCCTGTAGAAAATGATTAAAGATTATTTTTATAATAGAATAGGTCTCATGAGGAATTACAAATAATTTGAATTCCTCATACTTGTGAATTCATTCTTTACTAGTGACTCCTTTGAGCCTTAATATCTTTTTCCATATTTACAAGGGTTTCCATGTTGTCTGTGTTAGTGACAGCACATATGAAGTGGAAATTATGAGAATAGATGTTACACTCTAAACACAAGTTTAACTTATTAGAGCTTTTGCTGTCACAAAGTGGATGGAAATTCCACATGAGATGTTTTGTCATGAACGTTATAACAATGAACTGGGTATTTGACTCTTTCTTAAATAGAAGGCAGTAATAGATACTAATGCCTCTAGTTGAATTTATTGAGACTCCTTATTGGTTGAGTTGAATATCTGGTGTAGTTGAGTCGAGGCCTGGTCACCAGCTCTCCAACGTTGTTGCAGTATGCTGGTGAGATAGTTGGGAAGTAGTTATTGGTAGCTAAGCAGCTTGGGACTTAGAAGGCCAGTAGGCAGGATTTCTAATAAATAACCCACTACACCCACCAAGGCCCTCGCCGCTTGCTATCATTTCATATTAATCTTCTTTTCATCTCTTTAGGTTCTTCCAAGTACTGAAATCAAAAAATGATTAAATGGATTAATTGGAATAAAAAAATTGATCATAAAGTAATCCTTACATGATATAGGTGGAAAGCAATAATCTTATGTGGAGGACAATAATTTTATGTGTTGGTCAATAATTTTATGTGTTGGTCAATAATTTTATGTGTTGGTCAATAATCTTATGTGAAGGGCAATAATCCTATGTGAAGGGCAATAATGTTATGTGGCGGTCAATAATGTTATGTGAGGGCAATAATGTTATATGGCGGTCAATATGTTATTGTGGAGTTATGCAATAATGTTATGTTAACTCAATAATGTTAATAATGTTATGTGGAGACAATCATGTTATGTGACAATCATGTTATGAGGAAGGCAATAATTTTATGTGGAGGGCAATCATGTTATGAGGAAGGCAATGGCGTTATGTCAATATGAATGTGGAGGCAATAATGTGTATGTGGCGGTAAATAATCCTTTGTGGAGGGCAATAATGTTATGTGGCGGTCAATAATGTTATGTGGAGGGCAATATTGTTATAGGGAGGGCAATAATTTTATGTGGAGGGCAATCATGTTATGTGGGGGACAATCATGTTATGTGGAGGGCAATCATGTTATATGGGGGACAATCATGTTATGGGGAGGGCAATAATTTTATGTGGAGGGCAGTCATGTTATGTAGGGGAAATCATGTTATGGCGGTCAATAATTATGTGGAGGGCAATCATGTTATGTGGCGGTCAGTGGCAATAATGTTATGTGGCGGACAATAAAGTAATGTGACGGTTAATAATGTTATGTGGCGGACAATAATGTAATGTGACGGTTAATAATGTTATTGGAGGGCATCATATGTTCAATAATCTTATGTGGAGTGCAATAATGTTATGTGGCAGACAATAATGTAATGTGACGGTTAATAATGTTATGTTGCGGTCAATACTTACCACTCCCAGACATAGACTGGTGAAAGCTGAGGTTGGCCAGAATATACTTGGTATAAAGCTCTATAATAAGCTCCCAGCTGAAGTCAAATGTCTTCAATTTAAACATTTTAAGAATAAGATTAAAGAATTTTTATTAGAAAATCCGTTTTATTAATTAAACGAATATTTAAATTATGTATTTTAATTAAGATGCAAATTTTGTAATGTAGTTTTACTTTTTGTTTTGTTTTGACGCAGCCTATTATTGTTCTTTTATAATTTAATAGAATAAAGAAATTATTTATTTAATTTATTATTTCATAATGTTATGTGGAGGGCAATAATGTTATATGGCGGTCAATAATGTTATGTGGAGGACAATCATGTTATGTGGAGGGCAATAATGTTATGTGGCGGTCAATAATATTATGTGGAGGGCAATCATGTAATGTGGGGGACAATCATGTTATGTGGCCGCCAATAATGTTATGTGGGGGACAATCATGATATGTGGCGGTCAAAAATGTTATGTGGAGGGCAATCATGTTATGTGGCGGTCAATAATGTTATGTGGAGGTGGAGGGCAATAATGTTATGTGGCGGTCATAATGTTATGTGCAGGTTATGTGGCGGTCAATAATGTATGTGGCGGTCAATAATGTTATGTGGAGGGCAATAATGTTATGTGGCGGTCAATAATGTTTTTGGCGGTCAATAATGTTATGTGGAGGACTATAATGTTATGTGGCGGTCAATAATGTTATGTTGAGGGCAATAATGTTATGTTGAGGGCAATAATGTTATGTGGCGGTCAATAATGTTATGTGGAGGGCAATCATGTTATGTGGGGGACATTTATGTTATATGGAGAGCGGTTGTGTTCATACCACAACATCATTGGGAGACCAATAATGTTATGGTATGAAGTATAGATTGATGTCTTTTATTCAAAGAATAAGTTGATGTTTAAAATTGGTTATGCACTCCAAACTCTTAAAAATAAATAAAAAAGATCTAAAGACTCGGTTCACTCGAACTCTGAGGGAAAGAAATCTGTTTTATTTTCAGTGCTCACCCATCTACATTCTGGCCTAACTATCTGTATTCAAATGGTAAAATGTTTAAATTGGACTATTTTTAGCGAATTTTCAAAGAAAATGAGCTTATGAGTTTGGGGGGGGGGGGGCCCCTGGGGGGGGGTGCCCCTGATCAAGAATATATATATTTAATGTTGAGATTTATATGTATGGATGTACGAGATTTTTATGTCCTAGACGTTTCTATTGGATATACGATAACTTTGGAACGCTTTATTGGATCGAAAGTAAACTTGGTACAAAAATCAACCTTGTTAATGTCCCGATCCCTATTGTTTATGAAATATGTGTCGTAAACACAGTATACTGTGTATGGTTTACAAATATACGAAGATACATATAATTATCAGCATTAGTTCCTTTTCTATTGATTGACATATATAACCAGTGGCGTAGCCAGGATTTAATTTGGGGGGGGCTGAATGTTAAAATGTATATGTATATATATATATATAATATATATATATATATATATATATAATATATATATATATATATATATATATATATATAATATATATAATATATATATATATACCGTTAAATATAAACAAGATTACAATGTATACATGTTTTTTTTTTATTATTATTAAATAATAATATTATTTTTATATTAAATAAATAATTAATTGTTTCTGGTTAAGTATATAATCAATAAAATACACATAGTTTAAAACACAAACTATATTTTGCACATAATGTATTAAAATTTTTATAACGTAAAATTAATAAAACATTTAATTTTTATTATAATGTTATATTAAGTGAATTTTGAAATAGTCCGCGACATCAGGGGTACTTGTCATTTACGGATTGTACAAACCTCAGACTATATATACTTAAACAGTAAGACTGTCGACCCATGGTGGGAAAATTTGGATTCCGATCGACGCTAGCGCGCGGCAGACCTACTTTTCAACTAAGTAGGCGTGGTTTAATTTCTCGATTTTGCCTACGTTCCATTTGAAATTAACTTTTTATATTCATATATTATAGTCCAAGAGCCAGACGCAAAAAAACGTTACCGTCAGCCCAAAGGTTTAACCACTAGATCGACTTGTTCTGGCTCTCTGATAATGAATCAGGTGGTCTGCGTTTCAGATAAGGGAATTTTAGCCCCGGGCCCCTTTAAAAATCCCAAAAATGACCTCAAATTCTGTTTTCGCCCAATAACGGTGCTCCTATTGATTTTATCCAAAAATTTAAAGGGTTGTTTTTGAAGTTGATTAATTTGTGATAAATCCATTTTTAACCATCAAAATCGGTCCAGTAAAACCGGAGATACAAATGTTGAAAGATTACCGAAAAAACATCTAAAAAGCATACATTTTTGTCCAAAAACCTTAAAATGTCATGTTTTTCCATATGAACATGTTTAGGAAGGTAGACTTAAAAATTATGCATATTCTATTTAACTACAGGTAATATAAGTTGTTCTAGAGAAAGAATCAGTACAGCTCTGATATGTGATGACTTAATGACCGACATATAATGCTGAAAAAAGTGTATTTTTCTACAATTTAAGTTTTTACCTATCTTTCAGCATTATATGTCGGTCATTAAGTCATCACTATTAGAGCTGTGCTGACTTCTTTCTCTAGAAACTCCATATTACCTGCAGTTTAACAAATATGCATGATTTTTAAGTCTGCCTAATTCTTAAACATGTTAATGTGGGAAACATAACATTTTAAGGTTTTTATGCGTTTTTGGACAAAAATGTATGCTTTTTAGATGTTTTTTCGGTAATCTTTCAACATTTGTATCTCCGGTTTTACTGGACC
>JACMZG010001935.1:67617-216593 GCA_018340805.1 Microvelia longipes
AACTCGAAAGCCGGTTGACTGGTGTACACAAGATTCTAGGGATTCTATAGGAAGGATATTTTAAAATGTGATATTTAGGTATTTAACCCAGGTTAAGTATTTTTTTTGTATTTTCTAAGAAATCATGCGGATTTATTCTATTAACGGGTTGATTGTAAGAAAATGTATTCATTTAATTTTTCACTAATTCTACGATTTTTATTAAATATTTATTTTTATAGTATAAAATATAAATTATTTTATTTTAAATTTGAATACATATTTTTAAACTTTCTAGAAAATATTGCTAAATTTTAATTAATGTATTTTATTAATCAAGAGGCTAGGGAACAAATAGGAATAATCCAATTTGTTTTCTATTTATTGATAATTACTATTTTAATTGCTAATTCATTAATAATACCACGCGGGTGCTATCTCATTATTGAATAAACTGAAACTAAATAAAACCTCGATTCGCTTAGCTATGATTATGATTGCGCTTTCAACAACAGTCAAGTCTGGTGCTCTAGCGATCGAGAGACTATAACATGTTCTCCTGAGATAACGATGAACGTTTTTTTGCTTTGTAATCGTTTATTGTCTTGCGCCTCGCCATTTTATTTGTTTGATTTCTATTTTTAAAATAATCCAAAAATGGTCCACAATTATCATTCTTTCAAAAGTGATAGAACATTTACATGTGATCAATGCGGGTCCCGTTTCTCAGAAATATATAATTTTCGGAAAAACTTTATAAAAAAGGTTTGCAAAGGGGTTATAAAAAACATTTTTAAATGCGTTGAATGTGACAATGCGTACAGCACAAAGATAGGGTACTCGCAGCAATTAGAAAATGATCATTCGAAACATTTTGAAAAAGAAGTAAGGACATTTGAAAGTTATGAAGCTTGAAGCTTTTTTAAATTGGAAAACACAAGAAGAAAAGGAAAGTACTACAAAATTTATTGTGCGGCAAAATGTCATTTTGTATAATGATACTAAAAAAATCATTTTTATTTTTCATTGAGATGGATTTCACAAATCTAAATCAACCGGTAAGAGAGATATAAAAACTTTTGGGCACTAATAAGATAGATGGTCACTGCCCAGCTAAAATGTCTTTGACCATCTCTTCTACAGGTTCGTGCGATTTGGAGTATACTCGTATATCACTCATGTTGGGCATGGTTTTGAAATAGGAAGGCTAACTTTAACTAAGTCGGAGCGAGAAAAATTCGCCAAACAAATAGCCCAAAAAATTCCTTTGGATGTTATTTTAGATCAAATCCATTTACTTAAAAAAATTGTTTGTAAAATATTGTTAACATGTATAACTTAAATAAAAATGAAGTTTTGCATAAGGAGGATCATCTGAGTGTTCATGCCTGGGTTCAGCAGATGCAGAATTCTGATAATAATGCTGTGCGATTTTATAAGCTGATGATTATGCTTAAGCGTATTCAGGGCATAATAGTCTGTGTTAATATGCGCCCTTGTTAACGCACGCAAACTTACAATAATAAACGTATTAGCGTAATAACAATCATTTCCTTTAACCTCTCATTATATCTATTAATCCTGATATTAATGATTTTCCCTTTACCAAAATAGTTGTCTGATACTTCCTGTCCAGGTTCATTAGCCTGTTACACCCCCCCCCACGGTTTAATTATTATGAATTGTTAAAACAACTAATTATTGTAATATAAAACCTAAAATCCGTTTTAAAATATATCTTGTTAGATTAATATTTTGAATTATATTATATAAATAATAATTATTAAATTAAAATATGATGTTTTCGGGTTGTTTGCGTGATATGATGCCGAGATTTACGACGAGTTAATAGCACGGTTCTGATGCTTTTAAATTAGCTTTATTTTTGGGTAAGATAAAGGGTTGAGCGTTTAATCCAAAAAAATGATATTTTTGTTTCATTAATTAACTCTTATCCAGTTTAATTGTATTAATACGCGTATCTGTTTTAAATATATTTGTATTTTTAATTAATGTTTAATCTGTTTGACATGTTGCTATACAAATGTAACTCTTTCATCTGAATAAATATAATTTTATTTTATTTTAGCGAATTTTCTTGAGACAATTATATTTATGAGGTGTAAAAGGACATTAGTCCATAAATTTTATAAATGAATAAATAATAAATGAGGTCGTTCGGATAACAGTTGTGGGGTGTTTTTTTAGGAGGGGTATTAGGTGGATCGGATGATTGAAGTGAAGCATATTTTTTTTGGGGGGGGGGGGTTGATTATTCTTTTTTTCTTTCTGATTCATATATAGAGAGTGGAGAATTTCAGATGCCTCAACATTGAATGCTTACTAATGGTCATTGAGGGGAAAACATGGTTCCTGACTTTATAAATGAGTTTTAATAAATTTATAAATTAGAGCTCAGTTTAAAAACCACATAATCCTAAGAAATGTTTACCAATATCACTCTAATCTGGTTATAACTCTTGAATATATTGTATGACCTGACCTGTATCATAGACTTATGTTAATTTTTTGTAAAACAATAACAATAGAAACTAATTTGTACCAAATTTCTCTAATTTTTATTCAAAAAGCTCTAATTTTTTAAATTTACCTAAATTGGTAAGATATTTAATATAAGTTAATGAGCGAAACATCTTTTTGTAGAACTCCATAATTATTTAAAACAATGTTGACTTTAGTTCAACAATTATTTATAAAGAAAGCTACATATTTCAACCCCTTAGGGTCATCTTCAGGCTGTATCCTCTTAAGATTATAAAACCACTACATTTAGTGAAAAAATGTAGTTGTTTAATGTTTAAAAGGGGTTGAAATAATATATAGCATTCTTTCTAAATTATTGTAGAACTATAATCAACCTTATTTTAAATAATTAAATCTAATATCATTTCCATTAAAACACTCGTAAATTTGAACTCGCACTGGTCAACTTACTGAGAGTAGAGAAACTTGTTATAAAACTTTTTAGAATCTAATGTGTTACACTAGATGGAACACATCTGAAATGTAATGCATCTAGAATGTTACACCCGGTATATAAGTAAATACATGACGTAGCAAGATGGGAAATATAACTAAATAAGCATATATTTCCTGTTTTTCCCGGCCATTGTGCACAATGTCTGTCTTAGGCAGATATAGCGCACAAGGTCTGTCTTAGGCAGATATTGTGCCTAGGGGTCGAAGCCTCTTTTTTTAGGAAATTTACTTGAATTAGAGGTAATTATTACTATTCTGTTTCTTACCAAAGAACCGACCCGAAGAGAACTAAGCCCCCTTTCTTTTCCATAGCCTTGCATCCAAGGCTCTGTGGATAACATCTCTAACACTAGCCTGGGTTTCGGCAAAATTTAGTAGACTCATTAGTAGCTCACAGAGAAATGTGTTTATGTTTCTACCTTATGTCTTGAGACCAGGAGCCCTTAGTCTGGCAGTAGGGCACGTGTTGTGTCTAGTTAAAGTTATGGAAACTTATAGTAAAGGATTTAGCTCATAAACCCATGCAATCATATGGTAGAACACTTTCAATCTAAGGTCTCTTCTTTAAGTAATTAGCAAAAAGGGCACAAGAACAGAGCCTTTATACTAGGTGATCCATCACCTCTCCCTAACGACTATCACTGGAGCCATGAAATCTCATTTAAGAGCCAAGTTGCAAGGGTTACATTACCTTTCAATGCCTCACTATTTATTTGAATAATATCACCTCCACCTGTAAAAAATCATACTATGTGAAAACTACAATAAAATATACAAATATAAAACAATTAGTTTCAAGTTGTTTTAGTCATAAAGTGATTCAGATTAATCCTTGGAGGAGGAAAGTGCTCTCGTATGCACATCCACACACCCTAGAGGAGGTGTGTATTCATTTAAATATTTGACCGAGGCCTTAATCTGATCTAGAGTGATCGCTATTCCAAATAAAGAAAATGTCTCGAACCTCATGACAAAGATATTGGCTGGCGTGGATTGCCGAACATGGGTCTGGTATCAGAGGGAATAGGTAATGTAATGAGGAGCAATGGTTTTACCGTCAGGTTATCGCAACTTAAATTCCTTAAGCAGCGCTTTATCTCACTCCAGAAATAGAGTGGAGACTGAGGTAGTTTTTAAGTAGGTAACAGGATGAGCTTATTTCACCAGGTTAAAAGAACATTTCCGTAAAACTAAAAGCTGGTTTTACCAACATATCAACAAAGCCGGACATGTTAAAAGTCTGCATGAAGTTGCGTACCTCCACAAAGCGCAGAAATGAAGTATTATGAATTTCTTGGAGAACATCGAAATCTCCAGGAATGTGAAAGATAATGGAGATAGAGCGGTGAATAAAAAGGAAGAAAATGGGGGCGGTAACGCTCATACAGGGCGCACTAGATGCGGTAACAAGCAAGTGAAGCGAGCCTTTACCCTTATTTATCGTTGCTACACGCAACTTAGCGAGCGAAGCGAGTCTTCTTTACTAAGCTCTAATGTACTTAAACGCAATTTAGCGAGCGAAGCGGTCCCCTTTACTATGTAACATTAGAAACATACGTACGTAATTTTGCGAGGGTAATGAGCCCTATTATTCCTTACAGAATCATTAGAACACTCAAGCGAGCGAAGCTAGCCCTTTTTTTATTCATATTATTACTACACCAATCAAACTTATCCTAAGCAATCAAGCGAGCAATTCTTGTAGCATATAAAATTTTATACAAAATCTAGCAAACGAAGCGAGCCTTTACCATGATTTATCGTAACTACACGCAATTTAGCGAGCGAAGAGAGCCCTTTTTTAAAATATATCATTGCAAATATGCACAACTTAGCGAGCGAAGCGAACCTTTCTTCCTATGTATTATTATAAATATACGCAATCGTTAACCTAACATGAGGTCATCATAAGTGTTGTAGATAAGACGAAGAAAAACAGCTACGAGAAAGAGATTAAAAACATAAAGAAAACATATAGACTCAGTTGCTTTTCTTTTGTTTGATTGACGATGTCGGGAAGAGAGAGAGACTCATCGATTTCTCTATTTTTATTATCTCCAGCCCTGATGATGGCCTTGTGACAGGTTGTAAACGCTCCGAGTAAATGACTGTTTTTATAGACTCTTTTCTTTGTATATATAAACAACTCCACAGGTGATCATTCTAAATCTTAAAATATTATTTTTAATTAAAATATTTATTAAAATTACAGTTATAATAAGAGTTTTATGCAAAATACTTTGTAAAAGAACTTTTTCATGATATTAATTCTTTAAATAAAAGACTGTTAACTGTTACGACGGCATAGCGTGAACACGAACCATTTATGGTTTTAATTGGTTATAAATAAAGAACGCGTACCTGTCAGACTTTTCTTTTCATGGGAAACAGCCCAACCAAATTATTAAGTCGGATTTTCAACAAGAAATTATGTCTTTTTTATGCATATTATGTCTGTATTCTTCCAAAATTCTTATTTAGTTGACTGTAAATGGTCATAAATATGTTTTTTTATTTAATTATTTTTTGTTACTTTTTGTTTAATACTATATACAGATTTTGAAGGCAGTGTGGTCTTAATTAATATTATTCAGTGTAAAAAACATATATTTCTTTTTATAAAATTAATTTTTTTTATAACTCATAAAGTATTTTTGGTGGTTTGTATACTGGCACATATTTAATTTTCATTCCTACCTTGCAGGTAAATAAAAAAAAGTATTATGTCACCCTAAGATTCCAAAAATTAAATTTCATCAGAATTATTAATTTTAGGCTTTTTAGCAAATTTTCATCTGAAAACGATGCTTATGAGGTTAATGGGAGTTGAGCAAATAGTAAATATAAAGGAGCTCCCGCTCTTAAATATATATATAATATATATATATATATATATATTTATATATATATATATTATATATATATATATATATTTCACAGAAAAAAATACAAAAAACAAAAATTTTCACGGGGACAATTTGCAGAGAAAAAAATATTTAAAATAAGTACACGTTAAACTTGCTGACAATTGACTGGATATTTAGATTATCTAAGAATCAGTAATGTGGTACCTCGGTACTTTTCCTTGTCACATCGGATTCGCTTATTTTCCCTACGTCTTCAGAATATGCAATTCGCCAATTATATTTTTTCCCGTGTACTTTTTGTCCTGTACTGTTTTTTCTGTATTATTTTCCCGTATAACTTTTTTCCTGTACTGTTTTTCCTGTATTTTTCTCCCGAGTACTTTTTTTCCTGTATTTTTCTCCCGAGTACTTTTTTCCTGTACTGTTATTCCTGAATACTTTTTTCCATGTACTGTTTTTCCTGTATTTTTTCCCGTGTACTTTTTTCATGTACTTTTTTTTCTTGTATTTTCCCTAAGCACTTTTTTCCTGTACTGTTTTTCCAGTATTTTTTCCCGTGTACTTTTTTCCTGTATTTTTTCCCGAGTACTTTTTTTCCGGATACCAGGTTCCATACAGACTGTTACTTTATAGAGTTATTGCTCACTTTCAGATTCCTGTACTTGACACTAAAATATCTTATGTCAGAAAAATAATAAATATTTCTTTTATACATTTGTTCTATGTAATTAAAATAAATAATTATCGTTGTAATTAATATCTGTGCTGATGAACATGTGTCAGGAGTTACAAGTATCTGGTTTTACAAATATAATTTATTAAGCCATTAACATAGTTCTAAACTGTTCAAATAGTTTCAGCATGATAAAATAACTTACATTTTATTGCATCATAAATATATGTTCGATACATTTACGCACCAGATAATAAATAGATCTTAAAAATTAACATAATGCCAAGGTTTGTTGAAAAATAAGATTTGTACTGGGGGCTTTGTGTTTTCAAATTTTATTTTGTAACGAAACGTAAATGTTTAGGAAAAACTTTACTTCCGTGCTTTTTTCCGAGTGATCGTAAGAAAATATAATTTCCGCACCGGAGATCCGCGGTTCGTTGCTCTACCTAAATAATTATTTAGGTTAATAATTAGATACTAGTTAGAGATTGGACCCCCCCCCCCCTTAAGGAAAGCCTGGCGTAAAGCACTGTGGTTTTGACTTAAAGCTTAATCATCTCGAATCAAGAGTGTGTAATGTTATTTATATAATACAGAGAAGGAATAAGAAAATTTTAAATAAAACAAATGATTTTTCTCTATGTCTGTTTAATTATTTATTATAAGCATTAACATATATATGTATATCTATATATATATATAAATATTGATAGATATGGCAAATCAAATTGATTGGGTAGATGAATTTAGCAAAATTTAAAACAAATAGAACAGATACAGAACGAATGTGTATGATAAATTTATTACATTAAATTAAATAAATATTGATTCAACGTACCTTCTCATACGGCATAAATCCAAAATTATAATAATTTTGTTACACTAATTCACTTTGGGACACACACTAAGCTTTCACAACACTATCTGATTAAGTTGAAACTCTAATTGATCCAATTGTGAAAAACATCAGGCAGTGAACAGATGAGATGAAAGAGACTGTGATCGAGACATCAATTAAACATGCATATCCTTCACGACTTCATGAGGTGAGACAAAATTGAAAGTAGAATGAAGCTGTATTATCTTAGATAATAAGAAGGCGAGGAATAAGGCGTAAAATAAGGCAATTAATAAGACGTATAATAAGACGTATACTAAGGCGTATAATAAGGCGTATATTAAGACGTATATTAAGGCGTATATTAAGGCGTATATTAAGGCGTATAATAAGGCGTATATTAAGGCTGAAACAAAAAACCAAGAACAAAAGAATTACCAACTAGTCATCTAAACGACTATAAACAAAAAATGTAAACAAACTACGAAGAGTAAAATGTAAACAGAGTAAAAGTAAATTAATCAGAAATTTAATTTAAGTTATCAATGTAATATAAAATGTTTAAATGTATGTAAAATTTGATATTACCATTCTAGAAACGAATGTAGAAATATCCAAAATATGATGATGAGATTTCCAACACGGAAAAACTCATTTCTCCAACTCAAAAAACGACAAATCTGACTAAATTTAAATTTAGCTAAAATTTAATTTAAGTTTCATTATTTATATAAAATTAATAAAATGTAGTGCATTGATTTGACTAAAACATTTAAATTACGGTAAAAAAAACTTCCGAGAGAAATAAAATTTAAACTTTACATGATTTGCTTTAAAATTTCTAAGTTTTTACCAATGAAAATTTCGACATAGAGTTTGCGTCTTACATTATGAATATACCCTAAAAAATGAAAAAATCAGGGGGGTTTTATAGTGAAAATCTGTCAAAATGCCATGAAAATCGGTGTAAGGTGTAACAACTTATCAACGTTTTTAAAATGTATAAACTTTTTAATAATTTATTTAGATGTAGTGTGAATTTATGTAATTTTTGATATATTTATGAGATTTTTATGTTAAGTATTAAAGTAGAAATCTTGATATAAAGTGAGGACACATGACGACGAATCGCCATGGCCGTGAACTAAAATTTGTAAAATTTTTAAAAATTAATTAAAAAAAATTGATCGTACCAAATTAATTAATATTTTACAGTTAAATCCAAAATTATCTAAATTTAATCGCTGGAAGAAATTGATTTTAATATCTTTTCAAAAATTTTTCAACCACGTGTGTAACTAAGAAGAATATCCAATTAACGAAAACCTAACAATTATTAGATTCAAAATAACGACTAAAAACATCTGTACTAAACGTAAACAAAGAAGGAAATGAAATTGTGTCGAGAAAATTCGGAAATTCTATAAATCAGTGAAAAATTGTGTATACTAATGTGACAGTGATACAGTGTATTATGTATTTTATCAATGTATCACTGATAAAATAATGCACTGTGTGCATTATTTATCAAAATAAACTAAACAAGGATAGACAAAGAGGTAAGAAAACAAATGTAAACAAACTTGACGATCGTTAAGTATCAGACTTACACACAATTCTGATTAAAAGAATAGTGGAAATCAAACATACCACACAAAAATGTACTCAACTATACAAAGCAACATTCAATTCCTAATTTGCTCCAAAATTAGACAAAAAAGGAAATAATATTCATGTGGAACCTAACATCTCATCACAAGTGTGGCGTGTTATTTGCTGTCGCCATTGGCAAATTTTGAACTTGAAGTTGTTACAGTGTTAGTTCTTCTTTAGCAGCCTATTATTCAAAACGTAAGTGATCCAGTTAGAGTGTAAAATGAAGCAGAGGTAGAAACACAGGTCCAGGGCCGCACCCAGGGCTCCCTTCTCCCATTTTATCTTTACAAATATAATTTTCTAATAATAATTTATCATTTCCCCTTGAATAAGTTCCGGTCACCTACTTATGCCGCTTTTGCTATTCCCTCTTTAAACATAACCGGATAGGTAGATATTGCTGAGAGTTGAGTATCTGTGTTTAGCTTTGCTTTACTGCAGCAATCTTTCCACTCAACTTTTTAAGAATCACACTTTTAATTATTTCTAGCCATCAAGTAAAGCCTATACTTTGATTTTTTATTCGCTTGATGTTCTAAGCGTTCATTATTAAGACTTTTACAATGCGTTCCTACTTTTCCGTGTACAAATGCGATGTCTAGACCCTTGTTTTAGGGGGGGGGGGGAGAAACATTGCTGAATTGTTTATTACATAAGCCAAGTTGGACTAAAATAGGAGAGAGGTCGTGGTAGCTATTGGTATTCACTTTACTGTCGAACTAGTGGGCCTTGTGTATGAACATACTCAAGGCCCACTAGTTCGACAGTATGTTAATAGAATTATTAACATACTTAAGGCCTGCTTCTGTTAGTGGTAGTAGTGATGTAATATGGGGGGAGTGGTAGTAACTACCAGGCAAGTAGGCCACGTTGTTGGGCCCTTTTTGCCAGCTCCCTAAGATAGTGTTCGACTCCTTTTAATTTCAAGTGTAGGTATATTTCATCTAATCTAGACAGAAGAGCCGTAAATTTCTATGGTTCCTCTCCTGCTTTTTCAAGCAATCATACATATTTTCACTGACTCTTATAGTCTAGTGAAAACTGGGAACAACACGTGCTCTCACTGTTAAACCAAACCTCCACACACTGTAAACTACAAGGCAGAAACAGTATAGTATTTTAATGAATCTACAATGAGTCCTAAATTTTACCTATACCCAGTTTCATTTAGGGTAAGGGATCTTTAACGAGTACCTGACAACGCACAGGCTCGAGAACACCGGCTTTACGTCCCAACTGAAGGACGCGGTACGCAGAATTTTTATCCCTCTCATAAAAATCCTAGAGGCCCGTGCTGGAATTGAACCCATGACTAAAGTCCATTCATTCTGTGTATTGGCCGCGTAGCTTAATCACTACACCTTCTCGACTTCTGTTAAATATTTCAATATTAAATAATTTTTAGAAACAGTCTCTGATTCCAATCTAGTTCTTTATTTGTCCTAGGTTTGAAGAAAAATTGCCTCCTAATTTGTACTTGATCAGTCCCAGGTTTGACGGAAGAGGTGGTCCATCGCAGAATACTTAAATAGAAAGCTTTTGCTTGATCGGCAATTAATTATTTATGTTTAATTAACAAAAATCATGTTAAATTATAAAAAAAAAAAAAATTATTCTTTTTTTCTTTTTAACTTGTTTGAAATTTATCGTGTTAGCAAATAAATCCGAAACCTCGGAAAATATTTACTGTCAGAGGACGAGCTCTCAAATCCGATTTAGTGAGGAAATGTTCTGAGGTTCCCCGTACCCGATTTTTATTCTCCTTTCGCAGAAGAAAAATAACAGGGGGCGTAAATAAGTCTTAAAGAAAGAAAAGTATAAAACAAAGGTGCGTGCCTGGAGGCATGAGGGCGTGTTGCTATATAGTCCTCATATCTAAGTAAGGGTAGCTAAGTCTTAAGCACGTGCATGGCTTTATCACGACTTACCAAGTACCATCGAATAACTGTAACGCCAGCAACTTTATATCGGTAGCCGATCTAACTCAGTCGGAATGCCCCTCTAGGCATCTATATTAAAAAAAATCATCAATAATATCGATATCGTATAATGTATCGATACTATGGATATATGCAGGCCTCATTAACTGACCAGAACATTTATTCCTTTCTTTATGTAATAAAGCCCCAAGCAATGATATGTCGGATGCTGAAAATGATACATTATTTGCACTGTGTTAGCGTGCGCAGGAAAATTTTTATTTATTTTCCTATTTCTTTCTTATTATCGGATTCTTTTTGATTCGGTTGAAACTTCGCAATAAATTAGTCCTGAATAATTCGTTTTATTGTTTTGTTATTATTTGATTTTTATTTTAAGATTTAGAAATCAGTACAGTATTATGAGATAAAAAAAATTAATTAAAAAAAGAAAGTAGTAAAAAAGCTCGTCTTTCCCAATACAGACGTCCTTACGAACTAGTACAGTTCATGGATCGAAAATCTTATTTAAGTCTGGAGCTAAATTTTTAGTCTAGTTCCACTGAACTTTAACTGGGCTATTTTGTGGAGCCGATCCAGTAAAGTAAGTTTTTCCTCGGTCGTAGTTTTTCCTCTCTGGTGCAGAAAAGCGTACGGAATCAGTTCTTAAACTGCTCGACCTTATTTAGATGACGAATTCGACGTCTTAATGATTGTGACGTCATCATTTGACCAAACTGCATTCTGAATCTAGTATTATTTTTGTTCAATAAAGTTTTCTGTTGAGAGAAACAGCTATCGACGTGATCAATTTATTTAATTTAAATTATTAAATAGGATTATTTATAAGGGGTGTTTTAAATATGTGTAATCGAACTGCTGGAGATATATCAGAGAAAAGTCAGCTCGTCAAACATTCAAAAAGTTAGTTAAAAATCCTAAATTAATTTTAGGACGCCATCGAATAAAATAAAATTAAAATAAAAAAATGATTCTTGTACGAAGACTATTAAAAAAAGGCAATCACTTCGAAATATTATATCAGTTAACCCAAAGTTTATTTATAATCGAAGAACCAGCTACCGTCGATACTTGCTGTTGGATATGAATATCCCTGGACTGGTTTCGGCATAACGCCATCATCAGCAGGCGGGGCAACACTCGAGCTCTCAACTAATAAAGTTATAGTGATTAACTTCTAGTCTCAATTAGCACGACGAGCCCTCTGAAGTTCTTTGGTAGTATCGACTATCGACGGTAGCTGATTCTTCGATTGCTTCTTAAACTTGCGGTAAATACAAACTTTTTAATTTATTTATAATCTTTGCTTTTCAATTTTTTACCTTTCCTAATTTATACATTCCTAATTTTTACCTTATATACATAGACAATGGATTTTATTTGCTCTTACAATCCCAAACCTGAAATATATAAAACCGGTCCGTAGTCGATAAGAATACTCAAAGCTTGGGTTCCTAGGTTCGAATATTGGTACAGGCGCTAATCTTTTATCGTCTTATTTACCGTATTTAAGTTTATAACTTGGAAATAATTGTGGCACGGAAGTTCGCAAGCAGGGTGAAGTTTCTTTGGAATACGCGCTTTCTTGCTTATGAATCCAATGTTTGCTTTTAGGTAAATATTTGATAACCTGAGCTGTAGCGTCACAACTTGTTTCGCAAGTATTCAAAATTTTCAAAGAAAATGGGCTAATAAATAAACTGAGCTTCAAATGAGTGCAAATAATGTGCCATACTGTGTATAACCAATAAAATAAATAACAAGTTGTGACGTTACTGATGCTTAGGTTATGATATTAATACGGCAAAATTGTATTGATAAGCAAGAAATTTGCCGGGCTTGTTTCTACGATGTCAATAAACACCATTTATGACTCAGCGAAATTTTCAAAAAAATGATCAGATCCATTTTAAATATATCACGCATGCAGACTTATATAAGAGCAACAAATTAGAAATTAGTCATATTGCATATTCGGACAAGTGAGGCGAGTCCGATAAGATGAGGAAAAGTTCCGGTAGCCCGAATCCGACTTTTCACAGAGCAACAATGTTATATTTTAAAAATAAATAACGAGCGCTGCAGGAGAATTTCTGAACCGTTTGTTGAAAGCTGACGAAGGTAAAAGTTTCAAATCAAACGCTCTCCAGGTACAAAACACGTATTTTTTTAATTATCATCTATGAACACAAATGCAGTCATTTTCCACTACCTTAATACAAGAGATGCACCCTATTTTGTTTAATTAAAAGAATAAAACATTTTAATAACACAATATAATAATTAAATATAAAAGTGTTAATATTCACACCAGACAAAATTATTCTACTTTTGAGCATTCGACTTTCCGAATATGAAACAATTATCAAAATTATACTTATCTAAAGACAATTATCTATGGATTAAGAAATTAGGAGTCCCCATCTATGTTTAGTTTATGCGAAAGTTAAAAATGTGTTCGGTTTCTTGTTAAGTTGGCTAGCATGAATAATTGGCTTTAAATTGGACAGAGAGTTGTACAGTTTTACATTACATTATCTATCGTACAATGAACTTGTTTTGAATTTAATTTATTTTTATGTAGTTACATTAACATATTATTTATTTAAAACAACAATTAATTTAAAGGATACTCTCGCACGAACTTTAAACCAATTGCATGGGTTTTTTGATTTAGGACGATTTATACAAGTTTATATTCGTTAACGAATTAAGTTAATATTCGGCAAAAGTTGCTCACGCTGACCATAAGAAGAACAGTATATTCGTAATACATGTCCAACAACAATGTATTGGAAATACATTCGTATACATGTCCACAATGTATTGGAATACATATTCGTAATACTGTCCAACAACATGTATTGGAAATACATATTCGTAATACATGTCCAACAACAATGGCTTACAAAACCTTCTGACCTTGTCACTCAACAATGATGTAGCAATCAGATGGGTGCCTGGCCATAAGGGAATTGAAGGTAATGAGCAAGCAGACACCCTTGCAAAAAAGGGGTCTGAAACCACTCCTGTGGGGCCTGAACCCATTGTAGCTATACCCAAAGCTATAGTCAAAGGTGTAATCAAAGATTCGCTTTTAACCAATCACCTGCACTACTGGAACAAATCTCTGGCATGAGGCCAGTAAACTATGTTAAAAGGACCCAGTCCCAAAGTAACGGAGGACCTCCTCAATCTAAGCAGAAGAGACATTAGAGCAGTAACTAGACTACTGACTGGTCACTGTCACCTCCGGAAACACCTCTATACCATTGGTATCTTTAAAGATAACCCAGTGTGTAGGCTCTGTGAATCGGAAACCGTAACTGCCTCTCACATACTTCTGAGATATGAAGCCCTAGCCTTTCAAAGGTTCACCAACTTTGGTAGCAGCACTCTCACTAAGTTTGACTCTACCAATGAATCACTGGTCAAAAAGATCCTAGACCTAGTCCGGGGAAAAGGATTATTCTGACCTGGACCGATTGAGGGGATTGTACAATAGACTTCCAGTCGCAGTGCAAATGGGGTCTATCCTCGACTACAACCCCAATCATTAATAACAATAATAATAATAATAATGCTCTCAGAATATAAATAGTATTTCGTTACAAGAAGATTACGCCTACTGCAGTTAATACTTAGCATAGTAGATGCGACCCACTTGAGGTTGTTCCCGCAGGGCGAACACTCTGATGGGCCGAAAAGCCCAAAAACAGGCATTTATATATTTTAATCATTTACATACATTTTTAATTATTTTTCCTGAATAAACAAGGTAAAGTTAACTAATTGCCGCGGCAGTCTATACAGACATCGGCTCCACTCGCTACTACGATTATGCACGAAGCAACTATTAGTAAAGCTCTAATCACGGCCCTATACGTGGGAAAATAAATGCTAGCGTTCTCATATTTACTTGCCTTAATAAAACAAACCTCTTTAAAGAGTCGCAAGTTTGGTATATAATTTGAAATGTGACGTCATTCTCATTATAATATAGTACGAAACTACCAGTTCCAGATCGTAAAATTCATAAAAAACGATTATACTCCCGGGAATCTCATGCTAATATCCAATCTTTCTGATTTTATTCATTTTTTTTAATAATTGGTAACTAGGCTACTGTTAGGCGGAAAATGCCAACGACCTTTAAAAGTTAATTGTTAATCATATGGATTATTAAGATTTTATGGGAGGGACGTTGAAATAAAGCTTAGATTATAAAAAATCAATTTTATAAAGATGATGTTTTCTATTATGTAAAAGTTATACATTATGTTAAACTTTTGTGGGAATATGCTGTAGTTTGATGACGCATAATCATTTTGCAAAGAGATAATGTATAGAGAGATAGCTATGTATATTAATGGTTTACTTAAAGACAGAAGTGTTAATAAAGTTGAGGTAACGTTAATATTAGGTTTTTCAGTATAATGATAAAACTTTCCAATATTCAAGGCACTTCACCTGAGCGGGTCCAGAGCCACGGCCGCAAGGAAGCCAGCAGCGCCGTGGCCACAAGAAAGCCAGCGGCGCCGTGGCCGCAAGGAGACCAACAGCGTCGTGGCCGCAAGGAAGCCAGCAGCGCCGTGACCGCAAGGAAGCCAGCAGCGCCGTGGCCGCAGGAAGACCAGGCGTACGCAGAAGCAGCGCCGTGACCGCAAGGAGACCAACAGCGCTTTGGCCGCAGGAAGCCAGCAGCGCCGTGACCGCAAGGAAGCTAGCAGCGCCGTGACCGCAAGGAGGCCAGCAGCACCGTGGCACAAGAAGCCAGCGCGCCGTGGCCACAAGGAGACAACAGCGCCGTGGCTGCAAGGAAGCAGCAGCGCGTGACCGCAAGGAAGCCAGCAGCATCGTGGCCACAAGAAAGCCAGCAGCGCCGTGGCCACAAGGAGACCAACAGCGCCGTGGCTGCAAGGAAGCCAGCAGTGCCGTGACCGCAAGGAAGCCAGCGCCGTGGCAACAAGGAGACCAGTAGTTGAAGGCAACAGAAGTTTAGTTAAAGCATTGCTAAAATCAAGCAAAAAGACAGAACTTATATAACCACCAAATTGTGAGTATTTTGTATTTGCAAAAAATCCAAAAAATCAGGCACGAGGTACCTCGGATATTTCCCTCTCTACATCGGATTCGCAACGCTCATCTTGACAACATCGAAACACTTCGCTTGTCTTGAGAATATAAAAATGGGCAAATTCATAGCACTGCAACACGTCTTCAGACTTCGTCTTGAGACAGTAAATATATTCAGTTTATTCCCAGCGGTCACCCATCCAGATATTGACTTTGCTCGATGCTGCTTAACTTTATAATATTACCAAAACCGTAAATAAACTTCCCGTATTAAAACGCAACTTACAACACTCATTTATTTCGAACCAATTCTCAATTTGATTATTTTTTACATTTTATTTTTTTTTAAAAGTTATACAAGTAATTTCATAAAAATTGAACTAATGCTGATAATGAGATGAATATAAAAACTCTGACAAACGAGAGAAGTATTGTGGTGGCTCTACAATGCAAAACCAGGAATTAAAATGAACTCCGTACTTGTAATTGTTTTCAAGACCTCCTGAGTAGTTTTTACTTAGTTATATAAAATGTAAAACTCCAATCATTAATGTAATGTATAACTCCAATTGTTATATTCTACAGACAAGTGAAGCGAACCCGGTCTGTACAGCCTGTATCCTGTATCCGATTGTTTTATTTCCTATCTTACAGTATGATATTGTTTAAATAATAAGTCCAATTTTTACAATTGGCGAAGTATAAGTTTGGGTTAAATGAAGCCTCGTGAGAATTGACTAGCTCAGATCATGTACAATAAGTCACCTGTCACAGGGATAAGTCCGGTAATACTTAATAAGGACTTTGACTAGATGGTCATTGGTCATGTTAGGGCAAAGCCTCTGTGACTCATTCAAACACATGCTTCACTATTCATAGTAGACCGGGAAAAGACTTAAATTAATGGCTTTACATAAGTTCCTCCTTGTATCATCTTAAGTTAGATTACAAAAAAAGTTGTATTCTTTAGAAAAACATTGTGAATTATATATTCAGATTTGTCGTTTACATGAAGATTCTTTGAAAACATGAGTTATTTTATTTACTTAGTTGGGTCATAAAATGTGTATTAAATTTTAGGGCAGCCTAATCAAATATTTAAAAATGCCACGATAAGAGCTTACTACTTTTAAAAATAACTAAAGAAAACCCATTTATTACTTTCATAAACATAATTAGTGCAAATATAAAAACATAACAGAAAATATTAAAAATTCTAACTTAACTAATAAATGAAAAAAATGGGGCACTCATGCTTTATGTCTAGTAATATTGGGGCTCTTATGCTTTTTAGTCAAGTAATATGCTTTATGGTCTAGTGATATGGGAGAGCTCATGCTTTGTAGCGAATTACGTGAAACGAAATAATATTCAAAGTTTTTAAAAACAATAAATTTATTTAACAGATACACTAAGTTAAGTACAAGAGAACAATAGAAAACAAACTACAAGGCTTGGGTACATTAGTACCCCTATATAAAGTTTTATTATGTTTATGTCAACATAAAAGATGAAGGGGGCTTGAGCTATCAAGTCAGCAATGTTCAGAATATAACTCCTCCATGCTGAATTTGAGGATTATGGGGAGAATCCACAGAATCCGATATGTTTGGAATCGAGGATGGAACATCCTTTTTTATGTTGACATGTTTTCTATTACACACATATAAGAAACATTAAAACTATACTATAAATAAAAGAAAAACATACAATATAACTGTAACTATATTAATTCTTTTATAGATTGCTATATTGGAAACATCACTTAAAATCATTTGTTGGTTCTTAAGTTCATTTTTGATATGACTAATTTTTAAGTTAACTGGGTCCAACTTGAAGGGATTTGAATATTTAAATCTGAGTTGGAATTGGTTAAATTAAAAATTGGTATGTTGTAGTTAATTGTTCCCAATCTAGTTCCTTCATTTGAGAATGATTTAAATACATGATTACCTAATTCTATTTGACACTTATTATCTAATTCTAATAAAACACTTCCCGATATAGGGTAAGTTTCTCTGCTATCTTCGCAGGTTTCTACAACTAAATTTTCTTTTCTATCTACTACAATCCATTTATAAGTATCTATTCTTTGAATAAATGTTTTGGAGATGTTAAATCTCGAGACATAGCATTTATCCAAAGATGAATTAGCTAACATATTTATTTCACATATATTATTATTATTATCTAGACCATATGTATATAAGTTATTACATATAAAGTTTTTACTATTTATTTCTTTACAGAGTTTATTAGTATAAGCAAATTTTTGATCGTTTAGTAGTACATACTTAGAGGATGGAATAATAGATACATAGGAATTGGATCTGAAAATAGGGACTGGTATGAGTTCGTAGATACGGTAGGATTTTGTTTCCACGATTGGTACTTCTATTATGAAGACGATTTGATTTTGCTTACTATAGCATTTTACAGATATTATTCTTTCAAAAGATAACACGTTCTCTAATGTAGCGTCGAATGGAAATCTCCGCTATTTAAATCTTTATTTACACTATTAATCTTATTTAATAATTCAAAGGGATCGATCATTGAGTTGTGAAAGGTACCAAGTTTCGCAAACGAGATGGCAACTTCTAATTGTTCTAAAGTGTCTCTAATGATCTGAAAATTATTTATAATTTGCTGTACTATAGTTTGAACCCAAAATGGTGACACAGGGATTTATTTAATCTGTCGTACACTATAGTTTTTACTTGAGATTCGAGTATTCTTTGATTTCGTGCTAATGTTTCTATACTTTTACTAAATTCTTCGGTAGTATTTTGTAGAAGGGTAGTTTGTAGGAAGTAGCATACTTTATTTTGTGTTGATTTTCACTTATATCTGTTAATAGTTTATCGTATCGTGCAGCGTCAGCATTATCTAGATTTCCAGTGATAGATTTTATAATAGAACCTAATCCATCAATTAAGCCTCTCTTTTGTCTTAGTTTAAGTGAGGGGTTTAGTTGATTGAATTGTTGAGCGGTTTTGGTAATAAGAAAATCTACTAGTCTGAAAGAACTGTTTTGCTTAGTGTATACAGAGTTATCGGATAATCGTTTAACTTCTTCATATGATTTAACAAATGTTGATACTCGTCAAAGGTTTTTTGAAAATCGTATACCTGTATAAATTTCCAGTGGTCTGTAACTGTTTGAGCCTGTCCTAAATTTAGGGGTAGTAGTCCAGGATTGTTTGTTAAGTCTATTCGTTTTGATTTTCCCTCGACGTGGAAGGCCCATCTGTAACATGAGGGGGTTTTAACTCCTTTATATGTATAATGAGTGTTTTCTTTTTACCTGTTTTATCGATAGGGGTGGTTACCTCAACTCGATTTCTGTCTAATAGTTTTGTAATCTCGTAGGGTCCAACAAATCTATCTGACTTTTTGTTTCTTCGATTCGGACTGATTTTATATACGCGCTGGCCTATTTCGAATTTGTTGTTTACATCGCCTAACGTGTTCCGTTTATTAATTATTTTTTCCTTGTTGGTGGATAATTTTGTTGCAATATTTTCGTACACCTTTTCTAACCTTTTGTGATGGGACTCGACATAGTCGGTATAAAAAGTAGTCGGTAGAAATTTTCATGGGGGTCTCTGAGATCGGTATGGCCAAATACTAATTCATGGGGAGTGAAATTAGTACTACTGTGTATTGACTGATTATATGCTATCAGGGCATAGTTCATTAATTCTACGTTTTCTGACCCGTGAGATTTTCCTAATATTCTAAGATGTTCGGTTATCGTACTGTGGAAACGTTCTATTATTCCATTTCCTTCATGGTGATTCTTAGTCGTAAAGTGAACGTTGATTTTATGCAGTTTTAGCATTTCTTTAACAATTTCATTATTGAACTCTGTTCCATTATCTAATATGAAGTTGCGAGGGATTCCGAAACATGTAAGAAACTTTAATAGAGTATTACTAATATGAATAGCAGTTTTGCCTTCAATAAAATATGCTTGAGCAAATTTGCTAAATGCATCTACCATAGTCAGGTAATTCCTTCCGTTGTAGGTATATGTATCTAAATGTACGATTTCAAACGGTTTCGATGCGGTAGGTGTTAACATTAAGGGTGAGTACGTGGGGTCCGGTTGTATTTGGTTTTTTGACAAATTACACATTCGTTAATAATTTTAGTTATTAGTCGTTTCATGCCTTTCCAGTAGTAACGTCTTTGTAGTTGAGATAACGTTTCTGTAATGCCTCTATGGTTCGTTTTACCAATATGATAATCCTTCACCACGGCCACCTGCTCCTCCAGGTCGTTAATAGTAAGCAACATCTTAGTGCATTTAATTAATTTAGGGCCGTTATTGGAGAATTTTTCGAGGTAAACTTTACAAAACTCCGGATAGAGGGAGTCGTCAAGGAAATATAAATAATATGTGACGTCACCTATAGTATGAGTTTTCAAAAAATCTAGTATAAGGTCATAGTTATTATTTTTTGGAATTTTAACTCTAACAATACTTTGTTCTGTGTTAGTCTCTGTTTTTATGTCAACGGTCTGATGTACGTTTGGTTCAATAATTATCTGATTACGTTTATTATTTATTAGTTCGTCTAAAATTCGGATGCCATCGTTTATTACGTCGTTATTAGTTGTATGTTGTGTACTAAGGTGTTCACTCTGATTTAACTCGGTAATATTTTGAGGAGTATCTTGAGGGTTTATATTTTTACATACCGGCTGATCCAAATTATCACTAATATTCAAATTCGACTGTTCTAAATTGGGGTCTAGGTTATCGTTGATATTTTCGCACAGATCTCGCAAATATCTGGCTGCATCGAACTGGGAGTCTCCTACATTGTTAGTGACGCTATTAGTGGTTTCAGCTATAGATTCGCTCTCAATGGCATTAATTTTAATTCTAGATAGCGCATCGGCATTAACATTTTGTGAGCCCCGCTTATAAATAAGCTCATAGTCATATTCCTCGAGTTTCAATTTCCAACGGATTAATTTTGAGTTTGGTTCCTTAAGATTAAACAACCAAGTTAAGGGTCGATGGTCGGTATAGATTTTGAATTTCTTTCCCCAAATATAGTGGCGGAAATAACCGCATGCCCAAACAATAGCCAAGAGTTCCTTTTCTATAGTACTATAACGAACTTCTGTTTCGCTTAGGGTGCGCGAAGCGTACGCTATAGGCCGGTCATTTGGGACAGTGCCTTGTGATAGTATTCCCGAAATAGCAAAGTTACTAGCGTCTGTAGTTAATATGAATTCTTTACTGAAATCAGGGTACTGTAAAATCGGGTCGTTAATCAGCATGTTTTTGCATGCCTCAAAACATTGTATAAAGATAGGGTCTTCATATAATACTTTAGAATTCTTTTTTAAACATGCCGTCATAGGCTTGGTGATTTTTGCAAAATCCTTAATAAACCGTCGGTAATATGACAGTAAGCCTAAGAAGCACTTGATCTCTTTTTGAGTTTTAGGAATGGGGTATTTTTTATGGCAGATATTTTGTCGGGGTTTGGTTTTACACCGTCAGGAGTAACGATATGACCCAGGAACTGTACTTCTGGTTTTAAAAAACTCAGATTTGTCAAGTGTGACTTTTAGGTTAGCCTGTCGAAGTCGGTCAAAAACAGTTCGTAAATTTTGGAGGTGTTGTTTAAATGTGGTTGAAAATATAATAATGTCATCCAGGTATACCATACAAATTTTGTTTACTAGCCCTCTTAAGATATGGTTCATCATCCTTTCGTAGGTGGCAGGAGCATTTTTTAGCCCCATAGGGAGTCTCACCCACTCTAGTGATATACGAATCTGTAGAGAATGCAGTTTTGTATCTATCTTTTGGGTCTACCTCTACTTGATGGAACCCGCTGGCAAGATCGAGGGTGCTATAGAAATTTGCATTACCTAGATTGTCTAGGATGTCAGAAATGTTAGGTAAAGGGTGTTTGTCCCCTATTGTCCGGTCGTTAAGGGCTCTAAAATCGATACAGATCCTATACTTTTGTATCCCTGTGGTGTCTAATTTCTTAGGTACCACCATATTGGAAACGAGTAGGGCGAGGTACTATGCTGGACTATTCCATCTCGTAACATTTCATTAACTTGTCTGTTAACTTCCTCTCTAAGTGAGGCAGGGTATCTGTACTGTTTAATATATATAGGCTTATCATCTGTCAAATTTATCTGATGTTTAATTTCATTTGTAAAAGTTAAAGGAATACCTTGACAATGAAATATATCTCTATATTCAAAACAAAGTGCATTTATAGCTTGTTTTTCTTCTTCGTTACAATGATCTAGTCTCAGCTTTTTTAGATTGTCTGTAAGTTTGTCGTCGTGTGAGTAAGTCTTATCTGTATTAGGACATGTTATGATTAAATACTTTCTCTCCCCACGGTACAAGGTCATTTGTATTTGGATCTAAAATATTTATATTTAAAGGTCTCATCATTTCTAAATTTTCTTCGGTGTCATTAAAATTATTTATACACGTGTAGGCACAATAATTTTTTACATTTACTAGAGCTTGTGGGATTTCTACTCCTTTCTTTATTTTAATTTGCTCTATCACAGCTAAACCTGACTCTTTGTCTACAGGGAGTTTTATTACTAATTGTGTGTTGGCTGGGATTTTATAAGTTTGTACTGGGTCATCACTTTTCCCGTATACTATTGGGAGCTTAACATGTGGGGTTACTAATAGTTTATTTTTCATGTCTATTTGAGCACTTAATAGTTTTAAAAGGTCAATTCCTATCAGTCCGTCGAAATTTTGATTAAATTTGAATAAATAAAATTTGTGGTAGTTTACCTTGTCAAGTTTGAAAGAGGGGAATATTGGTATGCTTATCACTTCGTCATGAAAAGTGATATCGTGGGCCGTTTGAATGTGAAAATTTTCTTTGTAAATATACTGATTAAAGTATTTCTTAGCTATTTCTGGATCGAGTAAACTTCTAGAACTTCCGGTGTCAATTAGTAATTTAGCATTTATTTCCGGAATGTTAACATACGGTAAATCTTCTCTAACACAATTTACCTGTACTAACTCTCCAGGTCCTGGGAGGCAGTTTCCCGAAAAAGGGATTTATCTCCGTTTGTAGTATCAGTACCTAATTGATTTTCTTGGCTGGTTCCTGAGGAGCCAGGAAGGCGTTGGTTTATCTCAGGGACGTGGTTTTGGATATCTATATCAGGTTGATAGTTATATGGGGGTTGACCTAGATCAAACCCAGGATGTGCAAATTCATGTTCACTTGAGTACCAATAATCAAGTTGGCCCTCATCAAGATAGTTATAAGAAGATAGACCCTCGTATGGGTTATAGCTATCTATATTTTGGTGAAATAATTTTGTATTACTCGAATCCACATCCATAGGCGTTGGAGTGCTTTGATTAATATTGTTAGGTCCATTGAATTTTTGGTTATTATGAAAATGATTTTGAGGTACCCAAGGACGAGGTGGGGTCGGTGCCCTATATTGCTGGTTTACAAATGGTGGTCTTTGATTAAGATTAACATTATTTGACATGGGTCTATAATAGTTTTGCGAATTTAGTTGGGTCCACGAGTATAGTATTGAGGAGGGGAACAAATCTGTTAGGTATTCTATTAAAGTTTGTAGGAGGTTTGGATAGAGTATTTAGGTTAGTATGCTTACTACTTAGACTACTTGGAGTTATTTTACTTATTGGATTGTACGTCGAGTTGAAATTGAGGTTATTGCTCTGTCTGGAAGCATGCAGAAAATTTCTTCTTCTATGACGTACCCATAGCTGTTTCTAATGAGCTAGGGTTTCTTAATCGAATACTGAGTTGTAAGAGGGGGAGGCCTCTGATGAACGTCTTGAGAGAAGATCATCATAGCTCTTAACCCTTATTGTTTTTTCGGCCGATGAGAGACCGGTCATTACATTTAACTTTGAAATGATTAAGCATCTCAGGTCTTGGCATTTGATACCAAATTGATAGGGAGCTTCTCTCCTATCGGGTTTCAGGCATAATAAATCCTGAATGAGACAATCGAGATCCCTCTGATCTCCAAAATACTGATTAAGGGTCTCTTTTACTTGAGCCCAGGTTGTTAGTTCGGTCCGGAACCGATGAGCATAAGTGCCCTTCAGTTAGTTTACCTACTAAAGCTTTTAAGAGGAACGTACAGATAGCTTCGTTTCCAGGTGTGGCAAACTGATTAATTAAACTTTCAGCGTTGTTAACATACACTGAGAGGGTATGTGGGTTGCCATCATATGGAGGATAGTCTCCAAATATAATTTCAAAAGTTGATAATCTACGGGCATCTTGTCTCCAAAATGTTTTTTATATTCTAAGATTTGATTAGCTAAACTACTTTCTTTTAAATTTATATTCTCAAATAACTTAGTATAATCTTCAAAATTATTCATACAATTAAGTTTCAATCAACAAAATAAATTTTCTTCTTTTTATATTTCTTTTTACGATAATTGCTTATTTTTTGGTAATTAGTACTTATAAAAGACTTACAATAATATTAAACCTAGGAAGAACTTTGGCATCATATAATCCTCTATTCTTCAAAAGACTGGACTTTTCGTTATTCCAAACGGGTAGTGTTTGATCCTTGCACTTAATTACTTAGCACTTTAACACTTCACAGTAATAAAATTTATTTGGTTACGGATACGCGGTTAATTTGTTAAGACAAAAATAGAGTTTCGATGAAAAAACCTATCCACGTATCCTGTCCGCAGCGCCAATTACGTGAAACGAATAATATTCAAAGTTTTTAAAAACAATAAATTTATTTAACAGATACACTAAGTTAAGTACAGAGAACAATAGAAAACAAACTACAAGGCTTGGTACATTAGTACCCTATATATAAGTTTTATTATGTTTATGTCAACAAAAAGATGAAGGGGGCTTGAGCTATCAAGTCAGCAATGTTCAGAATATAACTAGCGCACGTCCTTTGAAAATTTTTAACATTTAATTAATAAGTCAAGTTTGGTTCATAATAAATAAATAATATATATATATATATATATATATATATAATGCAGATTCTTAGGACGAGCGTAGCGAGTCCGAAGTAAAGAGTGATGATGTATACACACACACACACACACACATATATATATTATATATATATATAATATATATAATATATATATATATATATATATATATAATATATATAAATAATAATATATATATATATATATATATATATATATATATATATATATATATATATATATATATTATATATATATATGTATATATAATAGAAATCATTTTAAACCCTATTTTTCCGTTGATAAGAGACTCCTGAAACAAACTTCCATTTCCGCCATACGGTAATTAGAGAATTTATTTGAATGAGAATTGACTGAAAATGTAATTGCTGCATGTTTGCAATAAAAATAGAACCCCTAGGACGCCCATAACGATAAATCTGTTCATTTAGATTAGAGAATATTTGTAATTTGAAATATGTTACTTACGCAAATATAGCCTATCAAAAAGGGTTGTAATAGTAATAGTAGCTAAAAAATATTTTGATATAGCGATGTGGCAAAAGGAAATTTATTGTGAGCGCTGAAAGGTTCATAAATCACTCTTTAAACCATACTTGTATAAAATCCTACTTATTTATATCCCATACATAAATCCCAACTTGTTGCTTCTGTGAACTGCAGAAACAGAAGATGTATAATTTAGATTTTCTTTTCTTTATAAATACTACTATTTATGTATTTCCTCGCCAACTTCTTATTAAAACACGATGAAAGGTATTATTTTGTCAGATATTTTTCTGTTTTTAATTCAAAGGTTTTTATAAACGTTTTTTGGTTAAAACTCTAATAACCAGTGGCCTTATATTTTTCCAATAGCCCTATCATTTAATTATAATTAAACCTACCGAAAAGAATACGTCTAAATAAAGATTTATTAATCTCGGTGCGTTTTTCAGTAAACATTATACATCTTAGAAATTCGTGATCGAAACTTCACCATGATTTTTATTTATAAAAAAACCTTTGGGTAGTTACATTAAAAAAAACTGGTTAAGTCATAACAGAGGTTAAAATACGAAGTTTAATCAATGAGTCGTGCAGTATCGAGTCGGTGGCTCCCGCTGCCCCTGCAATCTTTAAAATATAAAACAAAATATTATATTTTTATTTATCTTCTTTTAAAAAAGATAAAGTTTAATTTTGTTTCTAAATGTTATGATTTCGTTGGGTATCCATAAATCGAAATAAGCTCTCACGTTTTTATACTTTTAAAATAGATATACATACAGAGTTTCTTATTAAATATCCCATAACAACTCCCTCTCCATCTTTCTAACTAAACAAGAGGAAAAGCTGCCGCATTTGAATTCCTTGCCATCGTCATTACTAAGCAATGTTACAAGTTTTTAATGCCATATTTTACTCATGTCTATAGAATTAGAGTTATTAAGTTCATTTTACATTAATTAACACGATGTTCATATAATAGATCCAATAGTTAGTACGTTCACACACACTTCTAGATCCGCGGATCGTATGTATAGAATACGATCTCTTAATACGGTAATGCGGAGGGGATCCGATCGCATACGCTAGAACTAGAGAGATGGAATCTAAATGGATCCCCCGATACGCTGTATGTACCTTTAGAGACGATCGTATTTAACGGATAACCTTCTCGTCGAACTTTTATTTCACTTTATTTCACTTCTATATTACCGTTTTTAATTAAATAATTTTTGGAATTTTTTGGAATATTATTTTTTTAGTGTAACTTTATTATCATGCAAAGAAATCACAATTTAGTTAAATATATTTTTTATCTACTCCTTGTATTGTAAGTTCTACTTACAGTCTTGTTACCTCACACTGTAAATGTACTTTTACTCCCTAGGGAGGAAAAGTGAAAGTGTTGCCAACTTGACAGAATTTTTTAGTAAAATTTTTAGAACTTTTAGGAAATTTTTAGGATTTTTTTTGGTGTTATGTTGGTACTACGGGTAGAATATACAATATACACACGCTAATGTTTAAATTACAAATATAGTATTACACAATTTTCTATTGACAGCTTACAATAAAATAATGTGTAGATAAGGGGCTTTATTCTCTCTTCATCAGAGTAATTGCCATGGTAAGAATAAACTAAACTAACACAATAACAATTAAGGAGCTGAAGAATATATTAATAGTTGTTAGTATTAATTCTCTAGTCGTAGATAAAACTTAATATGCAACAAGGGGTGAAAGTTTTCAGCTCTCGTATTATCTCCCTCGTCAAGCCTCGGGAGCCAAAATGTTAGTTAACTCCCTCGGCCTACCGGCCTCGTGAGCTAATGAAGTTTCCTCCCTCGGCGCTGCCTTAGGACGAAACTTAACTTGAGCTGTAAAACTTACTTTCATCCCTAGTTGCATAAATAACTATTGTTTTAAACTTCCTTATAACCAAAAGTGAACCTTCACTATAATAGACGCGATGTTTTAGCGGGATCAGCTACCACGTAAAATACGCTGTAAGAACCGTGAAGTTAGTTGACCGTATTGCATACGTATGCAATACGATCGCCTGTTAAATACGCTGTGTGTACGTAGTAAATGTTTATAGAAATGTTAAACGTGGTCGGTATCCGGAACCTTCCGGGTACAGGTGTATTAGATGATTTTATACTATTTCAACATTCTAGCGTAAACTCGCTGGAATAATTATGACGAACATGCACAGACAGATAGACAAATATCTTGGTAAAAACTACTCAGGTAGTCTTAAAAATACCTGAATTGGATAATTCAGATGAATTATCAGTTGACTTTTAGAGCAATCACAACGCATAACTACAATATAAATGAGGAAAAGTAAAAACATGGCAGAGGCGGAACCAAAAAAGATTCCACTGTGATATGATAGTGATAATAATCAGGGAGCGGTGAAGAGGTGATAGACAGGATCCAATATGTTTCCTTTGTGGCTAACTCCATTAGAAAGAAGATGTTGTTCTACCTTATGAGTCCAAGCCAAGTATTTTGTATTTAATCCTCAGAAGAGCCATCCTTTTTTGTTTTAACTAGTAGTAGTAATAATATTAATATGGGGGGAGTGGTAGTAACTACCAGGCAAGAAAGCCACGTTGTTGGGCCCTTTTTTCCAGCTCCCTAAGATAGTGTTCTACTCCTTTTAATTTCAAGTGTAGGTATATTTCATCTAATCTAGACAGAAGAGCCGTGAATTTCATTGGTTCCTCTCATGCTTCTTTCAAGCAATCATACATATTTTCACTGACTCTTATAGTCTAGTGAAAACTGGGAACAACACGTGCTCTCACTGTTAAACCATACCTCCACACACTTTAAACTACAAGGCAGAAACAGTATAGTATTATGAATCTACAATGAGGGTCCTAAATTTTGCCTATACCCAGTTTCATTTAGGGTAAGAGATCTTTAACGAGTACCTGACAACGCACAGGCTCGAGACCACCGGCTTTACGTCCCTTCTGAAGGACGTAGTACGCAACATTTTTATCCCTCTCATAAAAATCCTAGAGGCCCGTGCTGGGATTGAACCCATGACTAAAGTCCCATTCATTCGGTGTATTGGCCGCTTACCTTAACCACTACACCACGGGTGACTCTTGTTTTAATTAAAAACAACACTTACCCCTCTAAGCTCTAATATGAATTACTATTGAGAAAGGGGGGGGTACTATAGAGTGTCACTAGAAATCCCATACCCTAGTAATTCATTAGATACGTAATAAAAATCATTAGAATTAATTACATAGTCACAATTTGACTGGAGTGCTGGCGAGGCCCTAAAATAGAATACCAGTGGGCGGAACAAGGGCGAGACGGGGTTATTGGCCACTGATTAGGAAGCCGTTAATTCCTTAAAGCAAGTTCGGACGCAAACAGAATGTATATAAATAAAAAAATAATATAAAAACCAGTTTAAAGGAACGAGTAGGGAGATTGGTCGAGGTCTGAAAGTGGACTGGATACCTCCAGGGGTCCACCGCCCGCCGTTCTTCCTCCTCTACTCTGGCTCATTTCCATCTTCCTACCTTGTAGATATAAATATATATATATATATATATAAGCGAGGAAAAAAAGTTGAAACTTTGACAAGTTTTAATACTGCCTAAGGGGTCAAGTGATCAGCATTGCTGGAACCAGTTCATCAACCTGAGCTCATTTATCTTATGTTTGATTTTTTAATGCAACTTTTATACGAGTTTTTTTTCATTTATTTGTTATAAAACACGTTTCAACACCTATAATGTTAGTCTTTTGATCAGAATGAATAATAAAAACCTTTATTTAGAACAGCCACACAATACTACTTGAAACACCAAACTTTTCCACTTTCCCTCATTTAGGAAAAGGATTGTTTGCAAAAAATCCGAAACCGGGATGTAACCGGAATTTCCGTTTCAAGGTGTTATTGACTTTCTAAGTAATTTCACAAAGTTTCTTGTCTGTATGTGTGTGTGTCTGTTATCATAGTATCTCCCAGTGTATTTATGTTAGAGTGTTAAAACTTAGTACAAAAATCAATCTTCAGGTACAGTTGTGCTGTACGGCAAATATTACATGTCAATAACCCGCAATAATGACTTGCGACGACTTAAATAATGTAGTCATATTCTAAACATTACGTACATAATGTAGTCATATCGCTAATATAACGTACATAATATAGTCATATCGCTAATATAACGTACATAATGTAGTCATATCGCTAATATATGTAAAAAAATCGTCCTCAGATAGTAAAAAAAAAAAAGTAAATAAAATCAGTTTTATTTCCAGTGGTTGTACTAACGAGTAGTACTACTTAGGAAGGCTTTCAGTGCCAACGCAATACTTTACGCTATAAGTGAAGAAAAGTGAAAATGAAACCAATGCAGATAAAAGTTTAAAAAAGTACAAAAATCAAGTCCTCTAAGGAGAAGAACGGACCAAAACCAGTTCCTGGCATATCAAACTTGTCCTCTGCAGATAACGGAAATTTTACATTTTTTGATAAATTCCAGACATTTTGAAACTCGCATTGCCTGCGCTCAGATCTTAATCACGAGGTTCAAAATTTAAAAATGATTAACACTGTCACTGTATGAGATTGGTTTATAGAGTTGAGATTTAATTACTCTGAACAACTTCATCACAGATTTACCAGACCAACAGAGTCACCCGTGGTGTAGTGGTTAAGGTACGCGGCCAATACACAGAATGAATGTGAATGAGTGTTTATTTAGTCAAGGGTTCAATCCCAGCAAGGGCCGCTGGGATTTTTATGAGAGGGATAAAAATTCTGCGTACCACGTCCTTCGGAAGGGACGGTAAAGCCGGTGGTCTCGAGCCTGTGCGTTGTCAGGTACTCGTTAAAGATCCCTTACCCTAAATGAAACTGGGTATAGGCAAAATTTAGGACCCTTATAGTAGGTTCATTAAAATACTATAGTGTGTCTGACTTATAGTTTAAAGTGTGTGGAGGTTTGGTTTAACAGCGAGGGCACATGTTGTTCCTAGTTTTCACTAGACTATAAGAGTCAGTGAAAATATATATGATTGCTTGAATAAAGCATGAAAGGAACCAATGAAATTCACGGCTCTTCTGTCTAGATTAGATGAAATATACCTACACTTGAAATTAAAAGGAGTAGAACACTATCTTAGGGAGTGGAAAAAAGGGCCCAACAACGTGGCCTACTTGCCTGGTAGTTACTACCACTCCCCTCTATATTACTACTACCAGACCATCCAACATATTGTGTTGCATGAGAGACACGAGGAATAACCTAAATGTAACAACGGGTGTGCACAGGGTTGTCGCCGCCCGGGTCCTCAGGTATTTTTATTTTATCAAGTAAACGATTAAACGTAGTGTGGTTAGTATCCAATGCTCGGGTTCGGCTCGGCTCGGAGCTGGCTCGGACCTTATTGCTTTAGTTTCACGTTGCATTCTTGCTGCCTTGTCAAGTTTGACTGACAGGAATCTAGTTGAGGAGCGACCCTAACCAATCCTAACATAATGATTTAGGTCTTCCGGTGTTGACCGCGTCATTGTAGATCAATTATCCGACGTTTCGCTTCCACTGTGGGAGGCATTCAGGGATGCAGGACATCATGGAATGCTCTACAAAACTGAACTGAGGTCAGTTTTCTCTTTAAGAACAGAGTTCTTAAAAAGTCTTAAACTAATTTCGGAGACATAAGTGAATTTTCATAATAAAATCGGGAGTCGAACGGAATCGATATATATATATATATATATATATATATATATATATAATATATATATTATATATATATATATATATATATATGCAAGAGTTTTAATCCTTGAGTATGGTGAACAATAACTCTTGAAAGTTATTGAAATAACTTGTTGGTTACGTTTCATTTTTACCCGTGAATTTTAATTTATAGTCCTCTTAATTTTACCTTTTAAAATATTATTTATAATTGGCATCTTATATTCTCTTCCACTCGCTGCTATCCTTTTAATCTTTTTGTTTAAATATGTAGCTAAGACCTGGTGGGAGGACCTTGTAACATTACTTATGAATTCAATACTTGACTTTGTAAAGGAAATTAGTTTTCATGTTAATACATCTAATAGCTCTTACATGCCATATTAATCCCTCTAATCTTTTTCTCATATTTTTTTTATAAAATAAAAAATATTAATATGTAGCAGTCTTAATATTTAATAATCTCAAAGTTATAAAAAAAATTAATAATTAATTGTTAATATTTATTAATATTATATATTGTACAAAACAGCACTTAGTGAATACAAATGTTATTCCCGTTTAATTAGATAATTTTTTTGTGAATAAATATTTTTTTTTAATATCTACTGTACTATTAAAATATAACAGTTGTTATGCCTAATAAGTATTAAATTCCTCAGATTAGGACTAAAAGTTTAATCTCTCGAATTAGGACTAAAAGTTTAATTTCTCGAGTAGCTGTTTCATTCATGAAATTATTCAACTGAAATAGCATTTATTTAAATTAATGAAATAATCCCTTGAATGTTTTTATTGTTATAATAATTATTAAAAGCTTTGCTGATCTCAAAAGCATATTATAATGTAAAAGAATATTTTCAAAACTAGAAAGAAATATTCACTAATTTATATATTTATTTTTATTTTTAACTTTTTTAGTTGTTATACTCTTTTTGTATAATTTGTTTTGTATATATGACATGTTATATCCTTGTAAGGCTTACATATAAAATAAAGAATATTATTATTATAGTAGGAAGGATTCATGTGTGAGTTAATACACATGCGCATCACGAGGTGACCATTTAGTATTTATTGACTAAAATTCCGAAATCTAGATGTCAACAGCATTATCCAACTGCATGGTCTATGTGTGTGAGTGTTGCCATATTAGTGTGTTCCTTTGACAAGTATGTTCCTTTGTGTCAGTATGTTGAATTTTGGCTTCTGTCACTAAAGATAAGCACCAACAAACGAAATAAGTTAATACAAGATTTCCGATTTGTTCCGAAATCACCTTTCCTGTCTGAAGACGAGCGAAGTTAGTTCTAAAATATACTGAATTTGAAATTTGGCATTTTTCATAATTTGGGGACGAGCGAGGCGAGTGTGATGTGGTTAGAGTGAGCGTAGTGGATCTGATAAAATAAGGAAAAGTAGCAGATTTGTAGGTTTTAATTAACATGCGTACTTCTAATTAATTTTTATTCCAAGTAAATAAGTTTTGTTATGACGAGTAGTTTGAAGGATAGTACTCGTATTTCTATCATATTATTATGCTTTACACTTCATTAATATTCAAAGTATTTTACAGTTAAATCTTTTATGAAAATATTTAATTAAAAATAAAACATATTTTAAAAATAATATTAAATATGTCCCATCATAGCTGACTCCAGTTTGAATTAGAGTCGATTTGCCACTATTGCCACATAGCAATAAGACTTATTCTAACCAAAGTTAGTTTTAAACAATTGATCTCGCGTTTAAGTAGAGATTTTTGCTGTGACTAAACACACACACACACACACACACATATATATATATATATATATATATACATATATATATATATATATATATATATATATATATATATATATATATATATATATATATATATATATATATATATATATATATATATATATATATATATATATATATATATATATATATATATATATATATATATATATATATATATATATATATATTATATATATATATAGTGCCTGTTTCATTTATAACAGTATACGGTAAAGAAGATAGAATGAAGTGGTTTGAATGTGAATGCAGCGGCGAGGCGATAAGGACAGAATATAAGAGAATTGATGTGGGGGGGGGGGTTCACCTTTCCAGATTCCTGAATAAATTAATTACAACAAGTATTTTATTTTATAAAAAAAATTCTATAAATAGATGTTGTTTTCTTTTATAAAACTTTTTATAATTTTTGCTTCAAAAATGTATACTTTAAATAATAATGACACAAATGAAGAAGTTGTCGGAGGATATAAATGAGGAAGTTGCATAAGGATATAATGAGGAAGTTGTTGTCGGAGGATATAGTTGAGGAAGTTGCATGTTGTCGGAGGATATAAATGAGGAAGTTGTATGTTGTCGGAGGATATAAATGAGGAAGTTGTATGTTATCGGAGGATATAAATGAGGAAGTTGTATGTTATCGGAGGATATAAATGAGGAAGTTGAGGAAGTTGCATGTTGTCGGAGGATATAAATGAGGAAGTTGTATTGTCGGAGGAAATGTATTTACCTTGTGTAAATGAAACCAATGTTAGCTTGGCTAGCACAAACTAAATATATCATAAAATATTGATATCATAAATTTAGTTTGTTAGCGACAAGTTTGATCAACAGGTTCTGGACTCCTTAAATAGAACTAAGGCAACCGCGAGGTAAAAGAAAAGTAAATGCAATATTTTACAAAACTATGTAAATTAATTAATTCATATTTGTTTAACTTATTTTTAATCAATATTTTAATTAAATCCAAGTCTACATACATTTTTAAAAAAATACAAAATGTATAAAGTTATCGAGTATTGTGAAACAAATAATGGAGAAGAGGCTCCAAGAAAGGAAACCTAGGATCTGCAAGCTGTTTACTCTCTCAGTCTAAGTTTATGTTTAGCTAATTAATTTATTATTTAGTAGTTTTAATTATAAAAAGAAGGAATAATTGAAATAAGTCAGTGAGAAAAGTAAAACTAATTCCGCCTCTAGAAGAAATATTAGATGCTTTTAACAGATCCTTTGTGATTTCCTGAACATTAAAATCCTTATCAAATTGTCGTTTCTTATTAATTCTTGGCAAAACAAAATGTCAGAGAGATTGACAATTGTTTCATCGTTTGTATGGACGCTATTCAAGGTTATTATTAATCGATTAATGTTTATAACTAGACAAGGAGGCAGAGCGAGCCTATAGCGCAAGGAGCCGAAACACGCGACCTCACAAGCGACATGACAGGCGATAATGACTGGCGATATCACAGTCGACATGACAGACGACATGCAGGTGACATGACAGGCGATATCACAGGCGACATGAAAGGTGACATGACAGGCGACCTCACTGGCGACATGAAAGGCGACATGATAGTTGACATCACAGGCGACATCACAGGCGACATCACCTGGCGACATAAAGGCGACATGATAATTGACATGACACGCGACATCACAAGCGACATGACTGGCGATATCACAGTCGACATGACAGACGACATGACAGGTGACATGACAGGCGATATCACAGGCGACATGAAAGGTGACATGACAGGCGACCCTCACTGGCGACATGAAAGGCGCATGATAGTTGACATGAACAGGCGACATCACAGGCGACCTCACTGGCGACATGAAAGGCGACATGATAATTGACATGAACACGCGACATCACAAGGCGACATGACTGGCGATATCACAGTCGACATGACAGACGACATGAAGGTGACATGACAAGGCGATATCAACAGGCGACATGAAAGGTGACATGACAGGCGACCTCACTGGCGACATGAAAGGCGACATGATAGTTGACATGACACGCGACATCACAGGCGACCTCACTGGCGACATGACAGGCGACATGACAGGCGACATGACATGCGTCATTACACGTGGTGTCTGTCATCCTTGCTTCATCTCCATTTCACTTCTCTATATTTTCCATTTACTTCTTCATTTACTGTTTACTATTAGAAGTAAACCGGTCTGAAGTTGCAAAGTATTAGACTTGTTGATATTTTTTATAGAAATTGTCTTAGCGAGCTAAAAAACTAGTGGAGACGTTATTATTAATGAAGGAAAATTACTTTCTTACCATATATGTTTCTATTCACTGTAACTGTAAGAAACGAATTTGCTGGATCCCGGATAAAATGTCCTCAAATAAAATGTCCTCGGATAAAATTTCCCCGGATAAAATGTCACCGGAAAAAATGAGCCCTTTCAAAATATTTCTGGCATTTAAGGATAATTGGTTTTTTTAAGACATAACAAGGCGTTCGGGAACCACCAAAAGTGAATATTATTTGTATTTACAGAACCAATTCTAACTTTTGATTGATAGGATGATAATACGTGCTCTTTTAAGTTCGTTCTTTCAACCAGGTATGCGGGAACCACCAGAATTGATTTTGTAAACAAAACAAAGTTTATCAACTATATTTTTTTTTTAATAAAAGTTGTCTAAACCTAGAAGACTGATTTTTGTAGAAAGTTTCAACTTTCTAGCATAAATACAGTGGGAGCTGCGATGATGAAAGACACACACACACTCAGACAACTTATAATACCTCTATGCATAGGTCTTATAACCCCTACTACAGATATTTCGATGTAATGTCGGTTTCGGATGACTTGGCGCAAACACCATGCATTTCCTATATAGGTACGGTATAATAGGGGGAAAGTAGAAATCTAATGTATTTAATGTCGAGGTAAGCGAGTGCAAGACGTGTTCCTATATAAATTAAGCATTATCATATTCTAAGGACGAGCAAAGCGAGTGCAGTGTAGCGAGGTGTGAGCGTAGTCAATCCCATGTGGTGAGCACTTTCCCACGTCCCCTGTCCCAAATTTTTACCTTTTCTCATTTATACCGTAGGTATATAACGAAGTATTGTATTTGCAAAAAAAATCCGAAACCGGGATGTCACCGGAATTATACGTTTCAGTAATTTCCTGAGTAATTTTCTCAAAGTTTTTTGTCTGTATGTGTGGGTGTGCTTGTGTGTCTGTTATCATCGTAGCTCCCAGTGTATTTTTGCTTGAGTTGAAACTTTGTACAAAAATCAATTTAAATCAGTCAGAGTTGACAAAAAATGGGCTCTATTTACAGAAACAGCTTGTGATTCCAAACTTGTTCTGAATTTAGTCCCAGGATAGACTAAAAAGGTGGCCCACACATAGAATACTTAAATAGAAAGTTTTTGGATGATCGGCAATTAATAATTTATGATAAATTAACAAAAATCCTCCTAGTCTGTACTTTAATTAAAACTTTTTACTTTTCGCTAATTTTTATTTTTATTTTTCTTTCTCTTTTTGAATGTTACGACCAATTTAATATTTAGCACGCATGTAGCCATTTATAAGACTAACAAGTGTGCAAAGTTTCATCTAATTCAGCATTATTTTAATTTTTATTAAATTAACGGTTTAAAAAAAAATGTACAAAATCAGAAAATAATCCAATTAAGTTAAAATTCGGTACAAAGTGTACCTTTACGTACAAATAAGTACACCATGTTTCCTTTCAATGCCATGAATATATCCATGATCATAAAAGTTAGGCAGCATTTAGCGTGGTCAGTACTGTATGGGAGACCGCTGAAATTAAAACGGATGTATTAACTATTTGAGGACGATCGAAGCGAGTCCGAACTAAGGAGGATGAGCGTAGCGAGTCGAACTCCGATCGTGATGAGAGAAAGTTACGAGGTACCCCGTACCCGAAATTTTTATTTTGGTGCCTCTAGGGTGCAACACTATGTTTGGAATGATGAGCATAATGTTGTAGAACTAATGGAACAAATATGCGCATTTTCTTAGAAATATCCAGAAACAAATTAGAGCAGTTACAATAGTTAATAACTTTTGAGTTATATAACTCTAAAGTTAAAATAGACAAATAAATATTAAGATATATTTAAACACGGAAATAGTTAATATTGTTGCATTTAAAAGAATGTGGGGTGTAATACTGTAATACTTCCCCAGGCTAATAAGGAGAGAAGTAAAACAATGTAGGTGTAAAAGCAGTTGGAATTAAGTTCTTGTAAAGGTGTCTTAAAGGTCAGTAATGCAGATATGAGTGGATAGTAATATTCTATTAACTTGTTCTAGTCATATGTGACGCAGCGTCATTTGTAGAGGGGGGAGTCGACGAAATATTTAGTAAAATTTTCTTTTAATTTTTTAGCTGATCATTTTCAAGTATAAGTTTAAATTTATTTGAGAATGTAATGAGAATTGCTTCTCTAGTTCTTACAACAAGAGCACTGCAATGTACGGTCACTTATTTATTAAACATTTTTCTAAAATAGTCACCTTCAAAGGAAAATACGCTGCAATCCTAGTGCAGGAAAATACCTGCAATCTAGTGCAAGGAAAAATACGCTGCAATCCTAGTGCAGGAAAATACGCTGCAATCCTAGTGCAGGAAAATACGCTGCAATCCTAGTGCAGGAAAATACGCTGCAATCCTAGTGCAGGAAAATACGCTGCAATCCTTGCATTTTGCAACGCTCAGGAAAATCCTAGGAAAATCCTCCAATCCTTTTACGTAGAACCATTTTTACTCAATTTAGCCTCTTATGATGAAACCAAATAAAAACAACGCCCCAATCAACTTTCCATGCAATATATAGGATGGAGACCACAAGACCTCTACACCAGAGCTACGAGTCCAGTTCTTGTGATTTTCATCCTCAGAAATTAAACAGTGAAACGGCTCCAGATTTTAAATTATTCAGCAACGTTTCATGAAAATAAGAAAGAAGGAAGCTAAGTAGCATGCTTGCCACCTCGTTTCTAATGATATTAAGTTTAATTATATTTCAGAGGACCGTTAGGTCGAGAGTTGGAGAGAACCAGTTGGTCAGCTTGTATGTTCAACCTTCATATCTTAGACTCATTTTTTAACGGATTAAGATTTGTTTCTTGACTTTTTATTCGAGATACTTTAATTAAATTTATTCAAGCTACTTTTATACATGACGATGTGAAATAAGTTTATACAAGTACTGCTTCTCTTACTCTAGGAGGTGTAGTATTACCAAAAAATTGGTCATACTGTTTTTAAATATTTTGTTGTTAGTGTGGGTAAAATAAAATTTTGCAGCTTAAAAGCAGTTTAATTATGATTTGTTTTCTGCCGTAACTATATAAAAATAATTTTTAAAGTGTTTTAATTAATACAGATCAGTTTATTAGATATATAGATCCCCAGACATAAGGGATGCGTATATGTTCCTGAGGTTTGTTTGAAACGCAGACATGAACATGAACACCATAGTATGTATTAGAGCGACTTTTATACAATAGAAGACTTTTAAATATTCCTTTACTGTCTTTAATTTGTCTATGTAAAGAACATATAGGTATTCTAAGATAAAAGCCTTTGGATTTAAGAGTAAATAATTATGATCAAATGACTTACCTGTGTAGCTGTGAGTGACAATATCATATTATCAAGACGTGATATTCAGCAACCCGATGTATTCTGTTTCGGTGAACAGCGGAATTGAGCATTTTAAGTTGAATTAAGGATTGTTTAAATTAAATTAATTAAGTTGAATTAAGGATTTAAGTTGAATTAAGCATCTTTAAGTTGATTGTGTTTCGTTTGGTTTCGTTTGTAAAGTTTGAAACACCTTCAGAGAACTAAATACATTATGTTGACTCGAAGCACTAAGTGTGTTCAGAGAAGCTCGCCAAGTCAGAAGCAAGTTGAGAAGCAAGTCACGAGTTTTATCAAGGTAACTTTTGGTTCAATAATTCCAATCACCTGTTGCATTATTACGGTGACTTTTATTGGTTCAATGATTTCAGCACCTGTTGTGTTATGACGGTAACTTTTGGTCAATAATTTGAAGGAGCTGTTGCATTATCTTTACTATATATTTAATAATTAGTTTAATATTGAATGACATGAAGGTCATTTTATAGAAATTATACCTCTGCTGCTTTCGCAAAACAAACAAACGGCATTACAAAACAACCATGTCCGACCAACATGTAACTTTACCGATTTCTTAGAAAAGAAGGAATTTATCTCCTCTTTAATGGTTTTTTTCTTTCATATAAATTTAAAAAAAAATTGCTTAGAGTCAACATAACTATGCATATAGACGATATATCTAAAAATGTTTCCAAAAACATGAGTATTATATGAAAATTAAAAACAAAATATCGGAAAGCTTCCGCGTCATTTTTACAAAACTCTTTGGCCTCAAAGAGTATTATAAATGTTTACGACAACAACAATACGAAAACAATGTCAGTCCATCGGATGCTGTATCGGGTCATGACAGCGTGTATTCAACACATCGGATGCTGTATCGGGTCATGGACAGCGGTATTCAACCACATACGGATGCTGTATGCGGTCATGACTCACGCGTGTATTCAAACACATCGGATGGCTGTATCGGTTTATGACAGCGCGTGTATGTCAACACATCGGATGCTCGATAATCGCGGTTCATGCGACAGCGTGCTATTCAATCATTTTATTGTGCTGATTCTTTATAAAGAAATTAATTAAAAAATAGATCTGGCCAGGTATTGGCCAGAGGGTTTTTAAATTGGCATTCGTAAACATAATATAAAGTTTACCCATGGATAACCCAGATTGATTGAATTGCAAGTCTTACTTTATAAAAACCCTAGGTTACTATGGTTATCTAATAATTCCTCCGAGGTCTTAATAATAACAGTAAGGACCGGACTGATTAGTGAGTTTTAAGTTAATTATATAAATATTATCTATAAGTATATATATATATTATATATATATATGATATATACTATATATATATATATATATATATATTATATATATATATTAATATTATATATATATATACTAATATATACGTAGATATATAATACACGTATGTCATATATGCGTAAATTTGTATTATCATTTGTAGATCTAAATCAACTTAAAGCCCACCATTAAAATCTCTTGTAGAGGCATTAAAGTCCCTTTGTTGACAGTCAAAAGCATAGTCATAAATTTTTTTAATCAGTTGATCAGTTGATTTTTCTATTTAAACACAATCTTTTAATCCTCATATAAATTTGTTTGCTGGTTTTTTAATATAAAATAATTAAATTTTTTTATGATGAATGAATGTTACCTTTACTTGACGATGTATCTAATCATTATAATTAATTCTCAGCAAAGTTAATTTATTCGAGCTTTGTGTCACAGACGAGCGAAACGTTGCATTGCATACAAAACACAAACTAAATCCGTTAAACCAATGAGAAAATAATAAACGTATCGTCTTGAATTTGTTGGTCCTTTTTCTTATTTAACTGAATTTCATTGAGCAGCACTAATTGCGAAGTGGTCATGTGAGTTTAATTTTATATTTTACTAATTCTTGATTATGTTTTATTAGCAGGCCTTTAATTTATTACTAAAGGTCTTATCATTTCAAATGTATCCCATTTCTTGTTTTTGTTAAGATCGCGTTTACATTTTGTCGGCGCGGATAGACCGGAGCAACAGTAAGCCGGAACCTTCTTTAATCGGTTTTCAAGTCCAGACTTGGAAAAGAACTGAATGAGAGAGGAACTCCCTGGATCTCCCCTCCTGCTCGAGGAGAGGTACCTGGACCTGATGTGTTTATCCCTCCTCCAAGAAGTTGACCAGTGCATTCCAGAGACCCCGCCTTTATCTCAATATAGGGCGTATTTGCTGCCCCAGGGTTTTGACCCCTCCAACCATCTCACTAGGTCAAATACTTAATTTTTTTGCATCCTTATATATATACAATAAGATACTTTGATTCTGTACGGTACCACATATCAAACTCTTATACGTACTGTAATATCAACACTTATATACGTACTGTACCCAAGTATCAAACATATATACGTACTACCATCGTAGACACTTATACGTACTGACCACTTATCAAACACCTTATACGTACTGTACCACGTATCAAACACTTATACGTACTGTACCACATATCAAACACTTATATACGTATCTGTACCACGTGTCAAACCTCTATAACGTACTGTAACCACGTATCAAACACTTATACGTAACTGTACCACGTATCAAACACTTATACGTACTGTTCCCACGTGTCAAACACTCATACGTACTGTACCACGTGTCAAACACCTTATTACGTACTGTACTACGTATCAAACAACTTATACGTACTGTACCACGTATCAAACACTTTATACGTACTGTACCACGTGTCACACCTTATACGTACTGTACCACGTATCAAACACTTATACGTACCTGTACCACGTGTCAAAAACACCATTATACTGTACCACATATCAAACACTATATTGACGTACTGTTACTAAATTACGTACTGTACACGTGTCAAAACACACTTATATACGAACTGTAACGTGTCAAACACTCTACGTACTGTACCACGTGTCAAACACCTATACGTAACACCACGTACACTCATACGTACTGTACCACGTGTCAAACACTCATACGTACTGTACCACAGTATCAAACTCTTATACGTACTGTACCACGTATCAAACACTTATACGTACTGTACCACAAATCAAACACTTATATACGTACCTGTACTACGTATCAACACTTATACGTACTGTACCACGTATCAAACACTTATACGTACTGTACCACATATCAACACTTATATACGTACTGTACTACGTATCAAACACTTATACGTACTGTACCACATATCAAACACTTATAATGTGCCCTTATTATATTATATGTTTGGTAAATATATCCAGAGCTCATATATTGGCTGTTGCCGTTTCTTTACTGCAAGCATACTGGTATATACACTACTCCAATGCTGATGGCTCCAATATGGCTAGCTGGACGAATTTCCTTAGAAATTCTTGCTTTCTTGCAGGACAATGCGCATCTTGTTTAATTTTTGGGATTATTGCTTAGGAACTCAGCAGTGTAGCATTATTACCTGATATTTTCCCAGAATTTTTCAAAAGAAATGCGCTAAAAAGAAAGAAACAAGTTGCAATGCCACTGCTCAAGTAATAAAGCATAAACCGGAAACCAACCTATCGCTGCCGTTTCACAGGGCAGCGAGTTATTATTATTATTATGTATTAATTTATTATTAATCAGTTTATTATTAAATCAGTTCCTCATTTATAGAGTAAAAATAAAGTCACTAAAAATACGAAAACGGGATTTCATTTGAATCTTCTGTTTCAGGAGTGTTTAAAGAGCTCCTGAGTGGTCGTAAAAAGCATGTGTGTGTGCGTCTTTTTCTATCGTAGCTCCCAGTGTATTTTTATCTGAGAGTTTAAACTTGGTACAAAATCAATTTTAAGTTCTAATTGTGTTGTACGGAAAATATAAAATTTGATTACGTCATTAACGGGCATTAACAACTCAGAATACATTTCAAATATCCATAAAACGCGGAAAAACGTTCCGATCGCCTTGAGTAAGCATAATATGTGCCGAATTTTATTTTATTATCAGCATTAGATTAAGGCAAGGCGCATATTTATTCCACAAGTTATACTCTACACGGCGCAGTTAGATTGTGCTTTATGCTAATATTTAGCGCATTTTATTTGTAAAAATTGGAAATATTTGGTGCTCTAATTGAAAATAAAAATTAATTAAATAGTTGTGATAAAAGAAGAATGTATTAAAAGTTATAAGAAGACATAAATTAAATTTTTAACTAGATTTAGGGACACTGGCTACCGTTATTGTCCATTATGTGTTCAAAAATTTAAATACTAATGAATCAATTGTGCATACTTGTAGCAACAAGGGTAGGGAGGCATTAAGCCAGGCAAACAGGCCGCGTGCCCCGTGCCAGGCCAGCCCCCCTGGACTACAGAGGCTCATATCGGTAGATGAATCTTCCTGATCTTTTTGCAAAAATAGAAACATCTCCCCACCGTAGAATCCTAAGATCTTCCTCATAGAGGGTTCCAGATCCAAAAATTTGAAATCTTAACCATCCATATACCAAGAGCCCAGGGGTGTTTTGTTAATAAAAAGTGTAATGGCTGGAACCGGTCTCAATTTTTCGTAAATATCTTCCTGAACAAGGATCTGCAATTCTGCCGACTCGTATCGGATGGGTGTCCCAGGCAGAACCTTTGACCCCTAAAGTGCGTTCTGTCTGGGACACCCATCCGATACGAGTCAGCAGAATTGCAGATCCTTGTTCAGGAAGATATTCACGAAAAATTAAACCCGGTTTCAGCCATTACACTTTTTATTAACAAAACACCCCTGGGCTCTTGGACTAATATACCTGACACTCTCCTAGAGAGTAAAAAGCAGAGTCCTCATTCTCCTGACACTTGGGACAAATTGAATTGTTTGCCAGACCTAGTTTCTGGAAGTGATTATTAAAATGGTGGTGGCCAGTTAGGATCCCAACCATTAAATTGATGGAGTGGTGGTTAGTGCGTACTAAGTCTAAACTTAGCACTATGTCTTATTCAGAAGAGTTTTTACCTGCGTTCAGCAAGTTTTATTTAACAGACCAGCGTTATGATAGTAAACCCAGATTTGCACGCGTCGTTAAAACCAATGCTGGTTCAGTCATAGCTCTAAAAGCTAGTAGACAGTAAAATTTTATAAACTTCTTGATGCTGTTAATAATAAATGTAATCAAATTTTAAAACAATTTAATAAATTGACTGGAAAAGGGCTTATATACTTCAGATCTTCATCGCATGGAAATAGATCCTAATGTTCAACCTATTGTAAGATATGCTCGATTTTTTTTAAAGACGGCCAATTTGGCGGCCTCCGACAGGTCTACACAGTCAGCGGTCTCTGCGACGGCAGCAGACGCGCAGTTTTTGTGAATTAGCGACGGGGTAAACAGGCAACTTCCTTAGTGGAAGTAGAATTTAGTCTAGCACTCCCCACACTCGGCGGTATAAAGCTCTTTTCTTTCTTTTTTTGACCTTCCAAACAAACAAAAAATAAAATAATAAAACAGCTTATAAAGCACAACAAGACCTCACACATTTACTTTAATGGATATTTTTGAACTAAATCATTTAGCGAGTGAAGTGAGCCAGTTTTTAAATATTTTTATTCTATATCCTCTGACGCGTATTCTTGATGCAATACATTACTAGTTATTATACCTATATGTTCAATTATTTCCTTTAGAATATAATTTAATTATTATAATAAGATAAATTCTACTTATAATGCTATGTGCCCTGGGCCTGGGCTTGTATCTAGCTGAAACTATTAGTTATCGTTACAGTAAGTGCAAGTTTAATTAACAAGTGCTGCTTAGTGAGAGGAAACAACAAGGCAAGGCAACCAACTAAATGATTTATTAAAGCAAACAACTAATTTAGCAACATACAGCTTTTAATTGAGATTTATTACATGTTTAATAAATTTTGAAATAAAAATGCATTTAATTTTTTTAAGAAACATATTTTTATAATAAATTTTGAGTATTAATTAATTTTAAATGGTTCGTATGAAGTAAGTAATTAATTGACGAGAATGATTAATTAATTAATTGTTTAGGGCTCGCATGAGAAAGCTTTATACCGGACTATTACAAACTTTATCATGTTCTGCTATTATTATTTTATGGTTTTATAAATAAGCATTGAAATGAAGTATAATTTGGGATGATGGGCAATGTCCTGTACACGTAGAGGTACCGGACTCGTACTAGAGTACCTTGGTGGGTAGTATAGGAGTAAAGACTATGGAAATTATTATTATGCCTGACATTTTGATTTACTTAAACGTGTGAAGTTGTGGCGCAAGGTCAAGAAGCTAGTTGTGGAGCTAGTTGTAGCTGGGAGCTAGTTGTGGAGCTAGTTGTGGTGCAGGGCCTGGGAGCTAGTTGTAGTTGGGAGCTAGTTGTGGAGCTATAGTTGTAGCTGGGACCTAGTTGTGGAGCAGGGCCTGGGAGCTGGATTACTTGCTCATATCTATTATTATTTACTTCTCATTAATGTTCTTATTTTAGTCAATTTTTTGGGGGTTTACATCTTCTTGGTTAGGAGAATGGACAGCATAATGGACAGCGTGATAAAGTATAGAATATATGTTCTATAGATTTATAGGTTTATGTTATAAAATATTAGTGTCGGTAAATCAATAAATAAATGATTTAGAAATAAAAAAGAAGAAGAAAATTACTAATTCTACATAATTTTTTTCGTATTTGATGTCTTTCTTTTAGCTGTTTTCTTTTATTTATCTCTGGTAATTTCATTTGATTTTTATTTATTTCTTTTATTGTCATTACTGTTGTGTGACTTTTTTTTATACATTTATAACTGATTTTAATTTTTTATTTTTTTACTTATTTGTACAGGCACTGATGATGGCCTTATGTAGGTTGAAAGCGCTTTGAATAAATTAATAGTTTTGTAGAGAGACTCTTTTCTTCGTTCCTTTCATTATAAATAAATGTTATTTATTACTTTTTGACAAATTTTATCGATTAAGAAGATGATTTATTGATTAAGAACACAAGAAATGGAGTTCAGGGAATGTTAAAACCAAAACATATTAAAACAATAAGTAAGGGGCAATCTGCTTGGCAATGCTATTAAAGTATTTAACTCTTTGAGCCTGGATAATAGAGAAAAAATTAATCTCAAATTAAAAATATTTAAAAAAAATTGTAAAATCACTGTACCTGAATTAAAGTCAAACTATTCTAGTCCTTGTAGTTGTCATTAGTGTTAGGTTACGTCCAGATTACTCATTATTTCAATTAATTGATTTGCCAGGAACTTTTATTTTCTTAATTTTTTTTTGCTTATTTTTATTTATATTATTCGTGGAATTGATTGTATTTCACTATAATTGTATTACATCTTGACCAAACAAATATGGAGTGAAATTCATCATAGAGTATTTATTGGTTTTAGAATTAGCTAAAAACATAAACTTAATATATATGTTTACATGCTTTCCTACACATACTATGCTATGCATGCAGTCTATTATAGATCACTAATACAATCATTTTATAGTTTATTCTTTTTTTTTAGTTTTACGTTATTTGTTTCACAGCTATCTTAGAATTTTATGTTAAAATTTACTTATTTATTTTTTTATTGTTGTCAGTCGAAATTATTATTTTTAAATATAGGGTTAAGTATATTTTAAGAATTCATACAAATACATTCTTATTAAAGTAATCTTTAATTTTAAGAAAATGAACAAGCAGACAAAGGGTGCTTGGAAATGTGCTAGTTGTAGACAATTGGACAGTAACTCCTTCCAGCTACCTACTGTTTCAGATAACACCAAAGACATCCAAACCCAACTACAAAATATTACTGAAAATATTAAGTCTCTAACTAAAAATGTCCAAATCAGTCAGCAATCTTTAAAAACATCAATAAATAATATTGGGGCAAAACTAGACGACATCTCCAATAAATTTGATCAAGTTGATCAACGGCTTACAAAGTTAGAAGAAGAAAACTTTAAATTAGCGGAGACTAATTAAGAATTAAAAAAAGAAATTTCCTCTCTTACGAGGGAAAACGAACAAAAGTACACTCGGAGAGACAACTTACTTATCCACGGTTTTCCAGCCACAGAAAAAGAAAATTTAATTGAAGTTGCCAAGCTGATATCTAATCTTTTTAACGAACCAATAACGGAACAAGATATAAGTACTCTGCACAGGTTAACAACCAAAAATCCCACCAGCATACAACCCATAGTTATAGATTTACTCGCAGAATGGTAAAGGATGCCTGGATAAATAGTTACCGAGCAGAGTCAAGAAAACACAAAAATACAATAGGTATACCATTATCACTTATCTCTGACCGTTTTGAAGAGAGTGCTTACTTTACTCTTTCGGAACACATGACTCCAAGATATAACAAGCTTTACAGTCAAGTTAAAGATAAAGCAGCTGAGAAAAAGTACAAGGAAGTTTGGAGAGGCAAAAATGGAATCATGGTCCGCAAAGCTGAGAGGCAAGACCAAATTTGTATAAAAAATGAAGAAGATTTAGCAAGATTACTTTGATAAATAATACGATGAATGTTAATTTTTTATTTTTACCAAGGATGTTTTTAATTTATTTAATAAAATAGATTCATGTCATAAAATAAAAACCAATAAAATTGACAACTCAAATTCAAAAATTATAAAAAACCATAATGTGAAAATTCTGCATACTAATATTAGAAGTGTGGCAAAAAACTTTGAAAACCTTGAACTACTTTTGGCTTCATTAGATTGTCATTTTGATGTTATTATTCTGACAGAAGCATGGTTGAGGGATTTTTGCCACACGGCTTTCAATATTGCAGGTTATCAAACTTATTATCAAACAGGAACCAATCAAAACGGAGGTATACTTATTTATGTAGCAAATTATATTAATGTAAGCAAAGTAGTTCAAAATCCAATATCTGATTGTAATAGTTTGGCTCTAGAGTTGACTTTTAAAAACAACAAAAAAATTAAAATTACTGCAATTTACAGAACCTGGCAAATATCTGTTGACACGTTCCTTACTCATTTTAATGATTACTTGGAGAGTGTTAAGTCGTATATTTTTCCTCATTTTCTCATAGGTGATACCAATATAGACATATTAGATACTAGCAGAGATATGAATACCACAAATAATTACCTAGATATTCTTTCCACTTATGGTTTTATTAGTTACATAAATATACCAACAATAATTCTATCTCTTGTTTGGATCACATAATGTTGTGTCAAAATAATAGTGACTTTTTATTAACTCCATTCATTATTACTTCGAAAATTACCGACCATAATCCCTCAGGTATAGCTATTAATTTTGATGGTCAAATACCTAGATCAAACTACACTCATATAACTAAAAAAATCGTAGATGAAGTAAAACTTAAAACAAAATTTTCTGAGGTGGTTTGGGATCATCTTTATGAGATTGATGACGTAAATCGCGCTACTGAACACTTTCTAAACATGACTCAGCAGATATTGTCAGATTCTACACAGGTGATTGATAAAAAAATACCTTGCAGTAAGAGAATAAAAAAACCTTACATTACTCCTGGTTTATTAAAGGCCATGCGAGTTAGAGATAAACTTTGTAAACTGAGAGAAAAACAGCCATTTAATACTGAGTTAAGAGAAAAACACATTCTTTACAAAAATTTAATTACAAAATTGATAAGAGAATCTAAAGCTAACTATTACAAAAACAAACTAAATCTAGCAGAAGGAAGTCCTAAAAAAATTTGGGAAACTGTGAATGAAAGCCTAAATAAAGTAAAAAACACAAATACTGAAATAGAGAAACTTAATATTAACAATTTGATTGATGGTAATAACAAGGTTGAAATGGCTAATCACTTGAATGCTTATTTCTCTAATGTTGGTAATTGCTTGGCTGATAAACTTAGTTCAGAGTGTAAGTGTGCCGAAACAGATCCTCTCAGATCAGTAAAGAGAGTGGAAAGTAACTTTAAGTTTAAACCTATACTTCGTAGTGAAATACTTCATAATATGACTCAACTAAACAATGATTCCTCGCCTGGTATAGATGGATACAAAGCTCAATATATTAAATCTAACTCTGCATCTCTTATAGATCCATTATATTATTTATTTAATCTATCTGTTGAACAGGGAGTTTTCCCCGATAAGTTCAAAGAAGCCGTTATTACACCTATCTTTAAGGAGGGGATAAGTCCGACCCTTCTAACTACAGGCCTATAAGTGTTATCTCTAATTTCGCTAAGTTATTAGAAAAATGTATTAAAACTAGACTGGAAGAGTTTTTAGAAACTAACAAAATCATTTCAATTAACCAATTTGGTTACAGGACAGGTTACAGTACCAAAGACGCCATACTTAAACTTTTACATAACATAACAGATGACCTTGACATAAACAATAAAGGACTTGCTATCTACTTAGACTTACGAAAAGCATTTGACACAGTAAGCCATGACATACTGTTAGACAAGCTAGAAAGATACGGTATCAGAGGCCTCAACTTATCACTATTCAAATCTTATCTGTCAAATAGACAACAAAGAGTGAAAATCGGTGACACTTTCAGTGATGCTTTAACTTTAAATTCTAAGTTTGGAACGCCTCAAGGGACTTCGATTTCGCCATATCTTTTAGCTGTTATATTAATGACTTACTAAGTACGGACTTTGCTGACACTATACTTTCTTTTGCAGACGACACAGTTGCTTACTTTAAGGCTAACTCCTGGTCTTCAGTATATAAAAAATCAAACATTGGTTTCAACAAAATTAAGAGATGGATGGATAGGAATTATCTCACTCTTAATGTATCTAAAACTAAGTACATGACTTACTCTTGTGATCTCAGAGGTCAACCAAGTAAGGAAAATGTATTAAATATAGTTTCCCATAACTGCACTTGTGATATTTATAATATTACATGTCAGTGTAACTCTTTTATTGAGAGAACAAGACTGGTCAAGTACTTGGGGATATATATCGACGAATACCAGTCTTGGAAAGATCAAGTGTCCATACTTACCAAAAGGCTTAGGAAAACGTTGTTTAGTTTTGTCATACTCAGGCGTTTTGCAGACAAGAAAATATTGCGTTCTGTATATTTTGCACTTGTTGAGTCAATTCTCTCTTACGGTCTGATAGGATTTGGATCGGCTCCTGCAAGCACACTTTTACCTCTTTACCTTGTACAGAAACGAATCATTAAAATCTGTCTCAAAAAACCTATCACTTATTCCTCTGAGAAATGTTTTATAGATTTTAATGTTTTGTCCCTAAATCTTTTGCATAAAAAACTTGTTCTTTTACAAATGTACAAGGAGAGTAAAAGTGTGGTTAGCCATTACTACCGAACCAGATCAGCTGATCAAATACAATGCCTTATTCCTAGGTACAATACTACAAAAAAACAAAGATTTTTTGACTACATAGGTAAAATCTATTATAATCAATTACCAGTCGAAATTAAGAAGGCACCTATTTATGAAGTTTATAAAGAAGAAGTCATTAATTATCTATATGCATTTCAGTTATCCGAATATTATAAGAATCAAAATTTTCTTCAATCAAAATGACTTACTATTGCAATAAAAACATTCTATAACTTTTATTAAATAATATGATACTGAGTCTACATTATTATTTGACATTTATATTAATCTGATGATTTTATCTTCATTTTTTTATAATTTTATGCATTTATTGTTAGAAAAAATATTTAAAAACATAACTAATCTCTGAAGTCATTATCACAATATCTTGAATATTGAGTAAAGATTATTATACAAAACAATAAATACAAAGATAATGCTAAAAACTAATAAATATGTCCACCATAAGCTTTAACATTTTTATGAAAATACGCTTTAAAATTTAGATTAAATAACAGAATTATACTGATCTTAAAAATAGATAAAGATTTTCAAGCTAATGCTGCACAAAGAATTACAGAGATTAAAATTTACCACTATTATATTTCCTTCCTCAGATTATATTATTTAATTCTATTATTATCATTATTTTTATTATTTTTTCTTTCATTCAAGAAGATAAATTATAATTTCAACATTTAATCATTTATAAACAGAGGAAACAGAGTCTCCGCTCTAGTTTGCTACTGGAGGCTCTCATCATAAACTAAAAAATTGTAATTAATTTTGTTAACAATTTGATGGAAATAAAGAATATTATTATTATTCAAATAAACTACAAAATAAATAAAAAATTAATAGTACTTTACTATACATATATATAAGACATTCACTTAAACAAATAGATTATAAATTATAAAATAGTAGAATAAGAATTAGTATAAAATATACCAAATTTAAATTAAAAAAATGTATATACTTTGGAAATAGTGGAAATATAAAACTTGTTAAAACTATAAACATAAATAAGATTAAAATTGCTAATTAATAATAATTATTATCAATGTATATATCAGCACTGATACTAAACATTAAGATAAATATATAAACATACATTATGTTCTGTTCTAAATACTCCCCCTCATGATACAAGACTTTTGCCTTCTTGTGAGGGGTAAATTCATGTATATTTTATAAATATATGTTGCATGTGTTAAAAAAATGTATTGTGAATTATATAAATAAATAAAAAAAAATATATAAATAAATATTCCTTGAATATAATAAATATTTGGGTTGAATATAAATGATTAGAAAATTAATTATTTCTTAAATAGTTACTCCAACATTGATAGTTAAGAAAAATACGCAGCATCGGCGCAAAAAAGCAAGCCAAGATTGTTGGTGTCCGGTAGCAGTTTGTTGGTGTCCGGTAGCAGTTTGTTGGTGTCCGGTAGCAGTTTGTTGGTGTCCGGTAGCAGTTTGTTGGTGTCCGGTAACAGTTTGTTGGTGTCCGGTAGCAGTTTGTTAGTGTCCGGTAGCAGTTTTGTTAGTGTCCGTAGCAGTTGTTGGTGTCCGGTAACAGTTGTTGGTGTCCGGTAGCAGTTGTTAGTGTCCGGTAGCAGTTTGTTGTGTCCGGTAGCAGTTTGTTGGTGTCCGGTAACAGTTTGTTAGTGTCCGGTAGCAGTTTGTTAGTTCCGGTAGCAGTTTGTTAGTGTCCGGTAGCAGTTTGTTAGTTCCGGTTGCAGTTTGTAGCAGTTTGTTTGTGGGTAACGGACTACCATTTTCCCTTCGGTAAAATAGTTATTTACACGGCAAGGGGGAGGAGAAAGTTTTTCAGCTCAAGGCCAAGTTTTCACATAAGGCGAAGCCGCAGGTGAAATCATCATTATCACCCGAGACCGTAAGGCCGAGGGAGGTAAACAAGTTAGCTCCCTAGGCTTCGCCGAGGGAGATAACTAAAATTGACTTCCGAGGCCTAGCCGAGGGAGATAATGCGAGAGCTGAAATTTTTTGATCTTATTTGTGACTTAGATAATAAGTGAAATATATTTCTTTTATTTATAAAATTTGTTGATGATGATGGGAATGAGAAGTTACAATTTGAAGGGTTGTTAATAAAGATTAGTTAGGAAGGGGGTTTTCATTTTATTGTATGCCTTTTATTTTTCATTCCTTACAATATTTAGCCCCTGCAGACAATTATTACTATATAGCAACTGCACTCTATTTACGTCCCTAGGGACGTAAATATGTTTTTTACGTCCTTAGGGACGTTAATATGTTTTTACCTCCATAGGGACGTACATATGTTTTTCGTCCCTTGGGACGTAAAAAACGTTTACGGGGCCAGGTCACAACGCATGAATAGCTCATTTACATCTCAAGTCGTAGGTAAAATTTCTTGCAAGGCATTTAGATCTCTTATTTCTTATGTGGGACCATCGTTACTTTTCCTCCATGTTCTACATCTTTCCTTTACTTAATTTGTTGTATAATCATATTTTCTTTAAATCAACCAGCTAACCGAATAATATTTGATTAAAATGTATTAATTATTAAATGGACAATCATGAGGGCTACTAGTGAACGACTAATTCACAAATCTGACAACGCGAATCAGAAATATAATTAATAAAAAATGCCAAGTTTTTATTCATAATTAGTTAAGTTTTCTCTATAATTACTAACTAAAGAATATTAGTTCTATGGATGCGTTTGGAGTTAATTTTAAAATTCTTAAGCACTTAAGTCACTCTCTTTCTGAACCATTAACTCATCTTATTAATGAGTGTTTTAAAAGAGGCGAATTTCCTGAAGCACTGAAAATAGCGAGAGTAGTGCCTATTCATAAGAAAGGCACGAAATCTGATTATGCCAATTACCGGTCAATCTCTATGATACCTTGCATTGCGAAAATCATTGAAATTTGTGCTAAAAATAGGATAGTTAGGTATTTTGAGAATAATAAATTATTTTACACCCACCCGTCTGTGTCTAAATTTATTAATATTGTGTTAGAGAATTATGATTTTTTCCATAAAGTTTTATTAAATTTTTTTGATTTCTCGAAGGTTTTTGACTGCGTTCTAATTGAAATTCTAAAATGTAAATTGTTGTACTACGTGTTTGATGAGATGTCTGCTAATTTCATAGTTTCTTATTTATCTGGGTGGCTTCAATTTGTCGACTTAGGCTATAACAAGTCTTCTTTTTTACAAATTTTACACGGGGTCAGACAAGGGTCAATTTTAGGCCCACTTTTATTCTTAATATTTATTAATGACTTGCCACTTGGGGTAAACCGTAAGGGCATTTTTTCTTTTCTCTTTGCTGACGATTTTGGTGTCATAATAATTTCTGCCTGTGACGAAGACTTGGACCTACTACAGAATATGATATTTGACTCGATCTTAGACTGGTGTAATGCTCATAAGTTAAAGCTTAACAAGGACGAGACTGAAACACTCTACTACAACTACAAATCTAATTTAATTCAAACTGTTAAGTTTCTTGGTATCCATATAGACAACAAAATATCGTGGGAGCCCCACATTGAACATGTTTCTAAAAAATTAAGCACAGGGATATTTATGTTGGTTAAAGCTTCAAGTTGTTTATCAGTAAAATCATTACTAATTATATATTATGCTTACTTTGTCAGCCATCTTTCTTACGGCATCATTGTTTGGGGTAATGCTCCTCTAGTTAGAAGTCTTTTTCTTCAACTGAAGAAAGCCGTTCCAGTTATCTTTAAATTGCACCCTCAGAAACCTTGTAGAGAACTGTTTAAGAACAAGAGAATTTTGACTTTGTACTCACTATTTTGTTACCAGACCATTACCTACATTTATGACACCCGACAAGATTACAACAAGATTGACAGCATACACAACTATGCGACAAGATAGAATAATAAGTTACTAATCAAGAAGTACAGACTGACTAAGACTGCCAGACTTAACATTATTTACTTTGGACTTAAACTATTTAATCACTTACCTGACTCAATAACTAGTTTAGACAAAAAACCATTTATTAATAAAATTAAAAGAATTTTGCTTGACAATCCCTTGTACTCATTGGAAGAGTTCTACTCAATTAAGTTTTAATATTTTTACCAGCATTTGTGATTATTTATTGTAGGTATTCAAGATGTATTTATTTATAATGATTTTTCATCGTACTAGTATTGTATATAGTTTTCTTATAATGAAAACCGTGTAAATTTAGGCTTTATTCTATTGTAAGATAGAATTGAAATGAAATACTACGATAATGCATATATAGTATAGTGATGTAGTGTCATGCTTTTTTTAAGTATTAATTTTATTATTTGTAAACTTAATTTTATCTGACACTTTGCGATTGTGTACTTTTATGTATATTTTGCAAATAAAGCTTTATTTATTTATTTAGTGTCTTTCCATAAACAGTATATAAACAGAACTTTAATAATATGCTGTCTTAGTCAGCTTGGTTTTCGCAAAAAAAAAAACTAAATTTACATGGAAATTAAAGTTTAAAAGAATATATGAAATTAATTAAAATCAAAAACAAATTAAAAACGTCGGTATTCTAACAAAAAGAAGAAAGTAATATATCATTAAAGCAAAACATAAATGAAAACTGTAGTTTTTCTAAAATCTGAGAAAATTTCGGTGCGCTGAACCACAAGCGCCGGGGAGTCGCGCGCTTATCACCGTCCTGCTTTCACAGTCTGTCAAGTTGTACTTTTATAATTATTACTTTACGTTTTTATTTTGAAAGCTCAGATAAAAGATAGCGGTATTATTTCATATTATTATAATTATTGTATCTTTCCTTTTCTTTTTATTACTCTCTTATTCTTTTATTTCTTATATCTTTCTTCATTTTTTTATTTCTTTCTTTTGATATGGCAGTTATAATGGATTACTTATTATATTAATTTTAATTGAATACAATTAAAACAACCAACTATATAGAAATGTAAATTAATTAATGTAATTTTTTTAAAAAAATTTACATCTTCTTTGTGAAGTGATGAAAATTAAAAATTCATAAAAGAAATTAATCGAGCTGTGACGTCTGGGATAATTGTTGTGAATGTAATGGATGGGAACAATTAATAAAAAATAGAGAGTGAGTCGAGAGAGTGTGCCGAGAAAGAGAGAGAACCGAGAGAGTGAGAGTGAGAGTGTGAGAGTGAGTCGAGAGAGTGTGCCGAGAGAGAGAGAGAACCGAGAGAGAGAGAGAGAGTGAGAGTGAGAGGAGCCAATAGCATGTCAGTAACGAGGAGTGCAACACCAGACAGCGCCGTGCCGTGCAAATACTGTGTTTGCATGCAATGCATGCTTAACCAATTACTTGGTTCCTGTTTAATTGTTTTGGGAAATGTATAATTCGAACACTGAAATGCAGAAGGTTTAAGTTTGAAGTTATAGTCATATACCTGCTCTATGTTATACTCATATACCTGCTCTACACCAGTCTCAGTGCTCTCATTGGATGGTTTCTCTTACAAGTCATACTGAGCCAGTAATAGTACATTATATTATACTACTAAGTAGTAAAATGAAATTACATAGACGAGTATTGTAAATTAGCTCCCGAGCTGACAGCGAGGCCATGCTGTGTACATTACCTGCCGAGGAGGACAGAGCCCCGATGTCATAGCAACCAGTGTACAAAGCCCCGATGGCATAGCAACCAGTGTACATATGCACCCAGTGTATGTTGTTAGCAACCAGTGTAAAAGCCCCGATGGCATAGCAACCAGTGTACAGAGCCCCGATGTCATAGCAACCAGTGTACAAAGCCCGATGGCATAGCAACCAGTGTACAGAGCCCCGATGTCATAGCAACCAGTGTACAAAGCCCCGATGGCATAGCAACCAGTGTACAGAGCCCCGATGTCATAGCAACCAGTGTACAAAGCCCCGATGGCATAGCAACCAGTGTACAGAGCCCCGATGTCATAGCAACCAGTGTACAAAGCCCCGATGGCATAGCAACCAGGTGTACAGAGCCCCGATGTCATAGCAACCAGTGTACAAAGCCCCGATGGCATAGCAACCAGTGTACAGAGCCCCGATGTCATAGCAACCAGTGTACAAAGCCCCGATGGCATAGCAACCAGTGTACAGAGCCGATGTCATAGCAACGTGTACAAAGCCCCGATGGCATAGCAACCAGTCTACAGAGCCCCGATGGCATAGCAACCAGTGTACAAAGCTTCGATGGCATAGCAACCAGTGTACAGAGCCCCGATGGCATAGCAACCAGTCTACAGAGCCCCGATGGCATAGCAACCAGTGTACAAAGCCCCGATGGCATAGCAACCAGTGTTCTAACGCTTTGTTTCTTTGAGGGTATTTCTGCTGCACTTAAACAATCATTAGTTGTTGCAATTTTTAAGTCTGGTGATGTTACCGATCCCAATAACTACAGACCAATTTCATTATTAAGTTTTTTTTCTAAGCTGTTTGAAAACCTAATCTACTTAAGACTTTCAAACTTCATGGTCAAATACTCAATATTGTCCCCAGCACAAAATGGCTATAAAAAGAGTTACTTCATAAATAAAGCTACAGCTGATGTTGTCCGTTAGTTTTGACAGTAAGTATAACGTTGTTATGTTAACGGTCCCCTTAATTGTTGCAATATTTATCAATGATCTCCCCCAAGTAACCTTAAGAAGTGCTGTTTGTTTTAAAATGAGCATAAATGGAGTCTATCGTAAAGAACGAAAGAATAGAAAGTCTCTCCACAGTTTATGATATTTATTTACAACAAAGCAGAGCGCTTTCGACCTAACAAGAGGTCATCATCAGTGCTTATTAAACAAATAAGACAACAAATAAATTTAAAAACCCTACTTAAATAAATAAAAATACCAAGTATACAAATAAGAACAGAAATGTAGTTAAACATATTTTTTTTTGTCTTATTTATTTAATAAGCACTGATGATGACCTCTTGTTAGGTCGAAAGCGCTTTGCTTTATTGTAAATAAATATCATAAACTGTGGAGAGAATTTCTATTCTTTCGTTCTTTAAGAAGTGCTGTTCTGGCTGCCATGTAATAATGTATGAAGACCATACTTCTGTCTTAATTTACGGACTAGACCTAGATACACTTAAACCAAATGTAAATTTGTTATGGTCTTTGTACTTGAAATGGTGTTCTGCTAATAGTTTGGTCATTAATGCTACTAAGAGTGTACCAGTAATGTTCTCTACTAAAAATATAGTCGAAAGAAGCTTGAATATAATGATTAATGCAAAGCCCATGAAATCTGTGCCTTATACACAATTATTAGGCAATTGGGTGAGAGGTACCCAAAGTGATGAGTCAGTTTAAACATCATGCATATGTAAATCATGTTCTTAGAAAACTTAACAGCTCCTTGACTGTCATCCGTGGTGTAGTGGTTAAGGTACGCGGCCAATACACAGAATGAATGGACTTTAAACTTCCGAGTTTATTTAGTCATGGGTTCAATCCTAGTATGGGCCTCTAGGATTCTTATGAGAGGGATAAATTACCACGTCTTTCAGAAGGGACGTAAAGCCGGTGGTTTCGAGCCTGTGCCTTGTCAGGTACTCGATAAAGATCCCTTACCCTAAATGAAACTGGGTATAGGCAAAATTTAGCACCCTCATTGTAGATTCATTATAATACTATACTGTTTCTGCCTTGTAGTTTAAATGTGTGGAGGTTTGGTTTAACAGTGAGAGCACGTGTTGTTCCCAGTTTTTACTAGACTATAAGAGTCAGTGAAAATATGTATGATTGCTTGAAAAAGCATGAGAGGAACCAATGAAATTCACGGCTCTTCTGTCTAGATTAGATGAAATATACCTACACTTGAAATTAAAAGGAGTAGAACACTATCTTAGGGGAGCTGGCAAAAAGGGCCCAACAACGTGGCCTACTTGCCTGGTAGTTACTACCACTCCCACATATTACTACTACTAACAACTCCTGTCATTTACTCAGAAAATTCAAGCGATTCAACTCAACGATGTTATATCATGGCTGATTATACAAACCACTCCATATTTACAATCCACTCTTGGTTACTCTTATCATGAACTGGACAATCAGTGTTGAATCCAAAAGAATATTTCTAGTTCAAAAAAATATAATTTGCCAAATATTTGATGTAGCTCGCAGAAAATGGACTAAACCAATATTTAGGTCGCAGAAATATTAACTTTTCATTCAATTTTAATTCTTGTCTTGTAAATATGTAGCTCAGTTTTGCGATAAATAACAGGACTTTCCCTATCAATCCAACGATTAGGGAAATGCTCGGTAAACCAAATACGTTCAGTCATAGTGTGCGAAAACCCATCAAGTAGAAATCACTGCTCTCAATTTCAAAGCCGCTTCTTCCATCAAGATCATTTGAAGAAAACTAAGTGCTACTGGGAGGCTTAGGGCCACGAATACCCTAAGTGCTGACGTCGCGTTGCGGCCAAGAGGGGGAAAGCCTCATATTTGTTTATAACTTCTTTTTCTTATTTGTTTATACGCTTTTTTGTTTATGAGCTATTTTTATTGTTTTTACTTTTCCTCATTTATACCGTAGGTATATAGGAAAAGTATTGTGTTTGCAAAAAAATTCTAAACCTGGATGAAACCGAAATTGTCCGTTTCAGGTGTTTTAAAGGCCTCCTGAGAGGTTTTTGCAAAGTTGTAGTATGTATGTGTGTGAGTGTTATCATCGTGTTTATCAGTGTATTTATAATAGAGAATTGAAACTTTGTAGAAAAATAAATCTACCGCTGCATTTGTGCTATAATAATAATAATAATAATTAATAATTTGCACTTCATGCGTTTTTTCTTTTTATTAATTTTAATTAATTTATTTTATCTATCAATTCATTCTTTATTGTTTTATATTCAAATAAAGAATTGAAGCGAGACACCTCAAGATCCTAAAATCTGAGTGAGGCGTCCTCTGCCGGTCAATTATTTGTTTTACTATTCGACAATTCTAAAGAAAAACAATAAAAATTTATTCACTCGTTCCCTTCTCCTTTAGACAACTCGAGATAATAGATTAGTAATAACAGAAAATATCCCATTAGCGAATTTTGTCCAAAGGAAATTCGCTAAAAGCTAACTACTACGTATTCGGGAAATATTTGTTTATGACGTCATTAACCCGCAATAATAGCTCAACGAAAATTTTGAAAAATCAAAAAACGCTGAAAAATTATGTGATCCAATTGAAATTTGGCACGCATGTAGCTCTGTATAAGATTAACAAGTGTTAAGTTTTATCTCATTATCAGCATTAGTTTAATTTTTATAGAATGACTTATGTACGTTTTTTAAAACTATTTTTAAAAACCAGGAAATGATTCAATTGAGTTGAAATTTAGTACAAGTGTTGACCTTTACTTAATAAATAAGTACACAAAGTTCCGTTTCAATGCGACAAGTATATCTATGATTTTTGTTGGTCCGTAAAAGTTAAAAAGCATTAAGCGTTGTCAGTGCTGTATGGATGACCGCTGAGAATGAAACGGATGCATTTACTATTTGAGGACAAGCGAAGCGAGTGCGAAAACATGTTGGAGTTTTAATTTAGCTAATTGTATACTCTGAGGACTGCAAAGCGAGTCCGAAGCAGGGAGGATGAGCGTAGCGTATCTGATGTGATATTGAAAAGTTCCGAGGTACCCCGTACCCGATTATTTATAAGCTTTTTTCGTTGTTTATTTACAATAGACCAAGAGCCTTTGGGTGTTCTGATAATAAAAAGTGTAATGGCTGGAACCGGTCTTAATTTTTCGTAAATACCATCCTGAACAAGGATCTGCAATTCTGTCGACTCGTATCGGATGGGTGTCCCAGGCAGAACGCTCTTTAGGGGTCAAAGGTTCTGCCTGGGACACCCATCCGATACGAGTCTGCAGAATTGCAGATCCTTGTTCAGGAAGATATTTACGAAAAATTGGGACCGGTTCCAGCCATTACACTTTTTATTAACAAAACACCCTGGGCTCTTGGTCTACAACTATATAAGTCTTATTTTCTGTTGAAAGTTCACTTTAAAAGATTAAATTTATCATCTAAATTGACGCGATGACCACCGAAAACCCTGAATCTTTAATTTATAGAAAGTTCTGAAAAAACCAGCGTTATTATTTGTTAACTGGAAATGTTTTCTATTTATAACAATAAAAAGCTAAATTTTAAGTTAGCCTCTAATTTTAGATACTAAGTATAGACCGTAAAATAGGATTAATAGTTACAAATAAGCAGGGTCGGTGTGCCTCCCAGTAGCGGTGAGAACCTGTACATGGGAGCTTACAATAATAACGGGTTCAGTGTTTTAACTCTGATTAAAATATAGGTGCCTGTATAATCAGAGTGAAGCAATGGAACGCATTTTCAGATTTCAGGCATGTTGGATTATTTTTCTTAAGAAGAATTGAGAAGAACCCTGATAAACAAGAAGAATATCCCCACCCTTTTTTAGTATTTTCATAACAAACCATAAAAAAAAGTGTAAATAAATGATAATAACCCCTGTTAATTCAATATTATGAATAAAATTAGGAATTAAATGATACATTAACATAAATTATTGTATAAAATAAATTATACCATAGTAACTTTTAATGTAAGTAAATATTCATTGTTATTTCCAAAAGAGAAGAATGAATCCTTACCTTTTTCGTTGACTCTGCCTTACTAGAGAGCTTAAATACTAGAAGAAGTGTGCTATGACATTTAATTCTGTTCTACTTTATGCATATGTATTTATAATAAAGTCTATTATTATTACTACAGTGTGATTATGTACCCAACTTAACTATCAAATTCTAAACATCAATTACATGTCTACTCATACGTTTATTTTTTATTAAGGAGATTGATCTCTAACTAAATTTAATAAGTTTCATCAAACTATCTTTTTGTATATAAGGCTTTAGGGGGGGAGGGGTGTGATATATATATTGTAATCAATATGTTTATAGTATTGCCACACGGTTGTAATTAGTTAACAGCATGGGAAATTAGAGTTAGAGACATTGTTTAACATACAGGACTGATCTCATTGGCTCCCTCACATTATTTTCCCACACTGTCTACTGATTATAACGGTGAGTGATACTATCAAGGTAGCAAACAGAACTCTGCCATGTCCCCTTAAATGTGTAATTATGTTGAAAATTATTTACGATTTCATGCCAAGTTGGAATTGAAGTTTCATCAAAATTGGATCATCAGCCATTTGAGCTAAAAATGTTCATAAGAAATATGTGCGCATCAGTGGTGCGCATCAATTTATATATTTTGAGAACTCTGTAAGCCACAGATATAATTGGGCATCTTTCTATTCAGAAATTTCAAAATAACATACACACTTTTATCAAATATTTTATTAAAATTTGAATGCGTTCGTCTTGACAGAGGTGGACCGCTCATAATGAAAGATTAAGAAATATGTGCCAAGTTAATATTTGGCACATATTTATGTGCTGGAGTATTTGTCTGACTAAGGCTTAAGCTAAAGTAAGTCAGAAATAATAGATCAAGGGTTGTCTAGGTGTCTATATGACAAACTTCCTTAATTGGTGTTGGTCATACAGAAAGTAAAATAAATGAAAAATTCAAATCAACTGAATTTTATTACAAAATAAAATTTTAACAATAAAAGAGAATTTTAATACAAGTTTAAATCCTATATAAAATGGAATATTATCATCATGTAGTATGCAATCGATGCCTCGATGAAACTTGATATTCTTGACGTGGGCATCGTTGTGAAGTTTATAGAAAAATCTGTGTCGAAGTTCAGTCACACAATGTAACCTTCATCAATAACAGGCAACCCATGGCATTGGATAAACCTCCTCTACGATTGGATAGTCACTAAAATAGCCCTAGCGGCTAAAATTTTCTTCTTTTGACATTTGAAGTTGTATCGACAACCCAATGTTAGGTGAATAAAAGTCACTTGATGATTCTATATATACCACTATATCCTCTTGTAAGCAGAATTGGAACAATTATTAGAAAATGGCATTGACATTAACAGCAGTACTTATGTATAAGTTAATTCAACTGGTGTCAATGCATCTTTATCAGTTAAAAAAGCTAGCATACAAGTCCTCCAGATGATAAAAATGATAGAAGATATTTCATTCTACTGCAGCAATGCATGGAAGAGACTGAAGTTACTAAATATTTCACACCACAAAAGCTGATATAACATACTTCTTTTATTATAAGCAAATTAACTTAGATGATGAGTACAAATAACAACAATTTGTACTAATTTTCGTAGATAGTGTAAGATTTGAACCCATTGACGTCTGAAATTTGTTATGTATGTAAGAAGTTATCTAGAAAATAAAATAGCTGTAAACATGTCAATGATCCCTTTGAAATTAACCACAAGGGCGTACAGAATTATTAATAATACCAATGTCTAATAATAAATTAATATTTGAACGTAACTGAAGTAAATAAACAACCCTTCAAAACACATTTTTTTACCAAACTTTCAACCTTGTAACTTTTTAATAATACGAATGTAAAACTTGAAACTTGATAGCTCATGTGGGAGCGTACAACATTCTAGATCACAAATATAAACATCTTCGTAAAGAAATTAACTACTATTTTTTATTTTTCAAGGAAAGAATTTAAAAAAAAATAAACAAGAGAAAATTTCTCATAAGCCGCCATGTAATGAATGAATCGGTTTGTTTGTTATCTAAGCTTCATTTTGCCTTAAAAATGAAAAAGGCCAGGACTTGCTTTCGTCTCTTTTAGCAACATTAAACAGTAGTCTGTTTCAATTAAACTGTACTAAAATAAAATTGTTACATTAAACAGAAAAAACATGATATCGTTTGACATATAAAATTATAAAGGGACTATATTAAAACACTTTTTACAATGCATTCTTCGTCATCTTTTTCTTTCTATATTATTAAATGTCGGACAAATCGAATTTGCGTTCCAATGACCTTGAAAATGGACCAATCATTTTTGAGTACCGGGTTGTCTTCACTCTGATTATACAGCACTCTGATTAAAATATAGTCTATTATTTACTCCGACATTTATCTATGCCCTATGATCTCGAGTATAGAATATAGAAGTAAAACCAACAAGTTGATTTGAAATTCGAGTTGTTGTGAAAAGCTGATATGGTACTAAGTTGTTTGGACAAGCTGACGATGACGATTTGTTTTGATGAGCTGACTAATGACTACTTGTTTTGAGGAACTATCGATGACGATTTGTTTTGAGGAACTATCGATGACGATTTGTTTTGATGAGCTGACTGTGACGATTTGTTTTGACGAGCTGACTATGACGATTTGTTTTGAGGAACTATCGATGACGATTTGTTTTGATGAGCTGACTATGACGATTTGTTTTGACGAGCTGACTATGACGATTTGTTTTGAGGAACTATCGATGACGATTTGTTTTGATGAGCTGACTATGACGATTTGTTTTGACGAGCTGACTATGACGATTTGTTTTGAGGAACTATCGATGACGATTTGTTTTGATGAGCTGACTATGACGATTTGTTTTGACGAGCTGACTATGACGATTTGTTTTGAGGAACTATCGATGACGATTTGTTTTGATGAGCTGACTATGACGATTTGTTTTGACGAGCTGACTATGAACGATTTGTTTTGAGGAAACTATCGATGACGATTTGTTTTGAGGAACTATCGATGACAATTTGTTTTTGATGAGCTTGATATGAGACTTGTTTTGAGGAACTATCGATGGCGATTTGTTTTGAGGAACTGACTATGACGATTTGTTTTGATGAGCTGACTATGACGACTTGTTTTGAGGAACTATCGATGACGATTTAAGAAGCAGAGGTGTTTTTATGAATTTTTTTACCTCCATTAAGACATGCAAACATGAACACCTTTCATATGTAAATTAATATGATATTGTTCTTACTAAGTTCTCATGCAATATTGAATCCGGATTCTATTCTGTCCCAATTTTTATGAGCTCCCTCAAACTTTTAATGTTTTAAGTCGAGGATAGAATGTGTTTTCAATGATGGAAAGATTACAATAGGAATGAGAATGCATGAGAACCTTCATTGCCGGATTGAAAGATCCAGTCTGTGTTGGGTATATAACGTCTGTGTAGGTTATATAACGTCTTTGCAGGTTATATAACGTCTGTGTAGGTTATATAACCGACTAACTGATTCCCTCTATTTTTAATCACTTTTCGAGGTAATGTTTTGTTTAAAAATAAGAAAGAAACAGCTAAAACAAGAGATACGACTCTTACTCTTGACAGTACACAAGTTGCAACTCATGTTTATAGTAAACAAATAAAAACAGGTAACAGATGAAACAACATCGCTGTTCAATGGGTTCCAACAACTTATCGATCCAGATAACATTGAATGCAATTGAAACCAAATTTAATTAGGTTAAACCCATTGATATAAACCTAACTTTATATCAATGATGTGATTGACACTATCTCTGATGTTAAAATACTATTATTTGCCGATGATATTAAGTTATACTTACTCATAAATTCCATAGATGACTGTTTTAAACTTTAATATATGCTAAATGTTTTGTTCAACTGGTTCTTACAAAATCTTCTCATTTTAAAGTTGATGAATATTTTTATATCAGGTTTTCTAGATCTTCAAACAATACTGTTCCTTAGTTTTAATATAATATTAACAATGTTAATGTTAAATTTAAAGCAGGTAAACACTATCAGAGACTTAGGTGTTACTCTTAACTCTCAACTAACTTCTCATGATCATATTACAAACATAACTTATAATTCATTCCGTATGCTTGCTTTTATTAATAAATAATTAAATAAATATTATTTGTGAAATAAAAGAAACTTATCTCAAGTCAATTCTAAATAAATACTTGATACAACATAATGTTCATAATGTAAAGCATAGTAAAAATATTACATTATAAACCTATTAGATTCAAAAGTGTTCAATACAAACGCGTTGAACTTAAAAAATAAATTAAACATATTTGTCAAATATACTAATTTAAAATATGATAGAGCTTGCAATTAATAATTTATATTTTATGTGAAATTGATTTTATAAAAGAGTTTTATGCTGTAAAGGGGATTATGAATAAGCAAAGATTTAATATAACTTTTAAATTTATTTTCTTCCATCTCACAAATTTGAGATGGGAGATAATTGTATCAATGGATTGCTACTTGTTCAATATGATGTCTTTCAGTCTTGTAGAGTCTCAATCTCTTAGTGGTAAAAGTATAAAAATAAAATAACTAAAAATTTTACTGATATTAATACTTTAATTATTTTGTATTGTTCACTTGTTCCATCATTACTTGAATTTAGTACTGTTGTTTGGTCTCCCTATAAGAAAACACTATCTTACCAAGTTGAAAGAGTTCAAAGAAAATTTGTTAGAATCATCTGTTTTAGGCTTGGCCATGATACTATGCATAATATTTGTTATCCTAAAATGTACAAAGAAATAAGATAATTATATTATTAAATTTTTATTCTATTTTAATGCTTTAATTTAATTTTTTATGTGTTATTCTGTATATTTTTTTTTCTTTTTCTTAATATTGAATTTTGTCTGTCTGTAATATTTTATTTTTATAATTATTTTATATTTATGTATATGTGTGTATGTATGAATATGTGAATGTGTATATGTTTGTATGTAAATAAATGTATATGTGTGCATATATATGTAGGTGTGTATATGTGTCTGTATTTGTGTGGATGTATGTATGTTGATGTGTGTATTTATGAATGTTTATATATTTATTATTCTATTATCAACTTTCCTATACTTTATTCTATTTATTTTTTTATTATTTTTATTAATGTACTCATTTAGCGAATTTTCATAATGAAAAATGACGCTTATGAGGTTGTTCGGATGACGGAAGTTGAGGGTGGGAGTAAGCGGAATCGTTTCCTCTTTGGCTTCCTGATAACAAAATATATGCCGAAAAAAGTTTATATATATATGTATATATATATATATATATATATATATATATTATATATATATATATATATATAATATTATATATATATATATTATATATATATATATATATATATATGTAAGAGTTTCTTCTACCTTTCGTATGGCGAACGATAACTCTCGAAGGCGTTGTCAAATTGAAACGAAACTTTGCAAATCGCGAGATGTTGTGGAGGTTACGAGCCTATTGTTTATAAAAACATTATGACGTCATCAACCAAAGTTATGACGTCATGAAAAAAAATTTTTTTTGAAACTTGAAATGGCTTTTAAACAAGGTATTTCGTGTTTAGGTAGACGGCTAGCTGAATCGATTAAGACCAATTTCAGCTCAATCGAACCATCACAAATGGCGCAAACAGTATACATATATATATAATGTTGTATATATGTATACGTCCAGGTCAAAGACTTTGTACGATATCTGTTGGGTTTAGTAGTGTTAGAGGGTGGGGGATATAGTATAAAAGATGGACCTCTACCTCTTGCTCCATCCTGGTAAGCCTGCTGTCGCCAGAGAGACAGGACAAAAATGGCTTCCACTAAAACCACGCCGAGCAAAGCAGGCCCGTAAAGCGGAAGAACCTCGAAGTAGTCTTTATATGGTCGAAGTCATTCTAAAACGATTGCGACCGGTTTCAGCTCAATCAGACAATCCTAAGATAGATGGTTCACTCCCCGAGTGTAGTAGGAAACTCAATTGACAAGTTTGTGTTTATGATTTAAGTTGGGGGCCTCATCACTAGTCTTGAATAGCGCTAGTAGTAAAAATATATTTGCTCTATTCTCTACTAGATTGTGCTGTAGTATTTTTTTTTAAAAACAACAGTTGCCAATCGTTTAGTAAAATAAATAAAAGTAAACAAGATCTATGGTATGCTGTAGTATTCGCGATGTATTTTTGTTTTAATAAAACTTGGGGGCCTCATCACGCGAAGCAGCACCATCGTTTTCTTAAAAATAACATATATCATTTTTAGTTTTTTAGACTTAACATTTAAATTTGCTATCTGAGTATAACATCTCGGGTTGGCGCAAACGGATAAGTAAAGGAAACAAACAAAAATTGAAACTCTGACATTAGAGGTTCAAATCCAAGGGGGGACGACAGAATGGGTGAAGTAAGAGTGAGAAATTTTTTTTTCACTTTTTACCAATTTATACGAAATTCTTATAGAGCTTTCTTGGGATCACTCATCCATCGACTCCTCATCATTCTAGCGCTGAAAAGCGGATGGAAAGACTTGAATACCTCAACAGCTCGTTGTTTGGTTGAATAAAAATAAATAAATAAAATGTCAGAAATAAAAATATGTGACAGTTTCACGCTGTCACCACTAGACTGTACTACTTGAGCCTCCTGCATCCATCAACTATTTTTTTTAAATCTTTGAGTGAGCCATCTATGTTAATATTGTTTATCTATGATCCTAAGTGACGGAAACGGTATTTTTATTTAAAAACAAAAATCATGAATATATTTTTGTTTATAATACTTGTTAGTTTTAATATTATAGCATACTATAAATAATAAAGTATTAATAAAATCTTAATTAGTAAATCAAATTTGTGAGAAAGCCCCGCTTCGCGGGCCTGTGTGGAGAGGCTGTTGAAAATTCGCTAGGTACATGGCAAAATGCCATGTAACAAGAACAATAATGAAACAACACATCATACAAAACAACAACAATGTGGCCGCGAAGCGGCCACAGGGAGGCCCCCGGGCCGCGAAGCGGCCCGGTGGGCCGACGCCGCGGAGCGGACGAGGCGCGAAGCGCCGAGGCCGCGTAGCGGCTACGGGCCGAAGGCCCGTATTTAGATTTATTTACATGCTTCTTAACTTTTCTTTGTGTAGTGTTTTTTTGTATGTTTAGTTTTTTGTTTAATTTCTCTTTTTAAACGAATTGTTTTTCTTTCAAAGTTTGTAAATTAGGCTATTTGGCCTGTTTGTCAACTAATAAAGAAATAATTGGAGGTTTCTTATAATTATTCGACTAAATATTATTATTATAGAGATCAAATTTTTATGAGAACTCGTCACTAAATGGATTCGTACTGGAATCGATATAGCACGAGAGCATAGTATTCGTCTAATAAACTGCGTAGGCTTCGACCGTTATTGTCGTGATGGTTTATGTCTTCCGATGCTGACCAGGACAATGTAGATGAAGAATCCGACGTATCGCACAGATTCGTAAATAAATAAATAATTTTATTTGCGTATAAGTATTTTTATCTACTCACGGCAGCAAAATTAGCCATTACTGGACTGTTTTTAAGCTGCAAAATGTAATTTTACCTACACTGTCAAACAATACGGGAAATATTTTAAAACAGTACGCAAAATGTTTCAAAACAGTACGCAAAATGTTTTGGTAATGAAAAAAGTACTAGGGAGTTATGGCTCATTTAAATATAACATGGGAAACAAGTCTAACTCCCTAGGCGGGAAAATGAATGAGCGGAGGTTATTATTTTTACAAATTATTGCGTGAATTTCGGTATCGTTTTTTATTTGTAAACTATGCTTTTTTTCTAGCTTGTTTCTAGTATGTAAACTTTCTTTATTGTTACTTAAAATTACGATATTATTATTAATGTTAAACATTTAACATTTGTTTATCTAATATATATAATGTTTTGGAAACAAATTGCAACCTGATAATTTTGGCATTCAATTAAAATTATTTACCAGCTGTTTATGAATCGACAGATTTTTAATGTGTAAGTCGTCAGATTTTGTATTTCATGTAGTTAATATTTAGTTTAAGTATATAAAGTTACAAAACATAGAACGTTATCAAAACTAAATCTGTAACTAAAGTTAAGTTACTAAAACATAATGAACAGTGAAGTGAATAAAGATACAAACATTGTTGACATTGACAAGTTATTGGACAACACTCCACCTGATATTGTCAGCGTTGCATCTACTTCAAAGCAGTCTTTACTGCCTGTAAAATCTCGCAGCAAAGTATTTTAAACTAATCTCTGTGTATTTTTTCTGCGTTAGTAGATAAAATAATATTGCTACTATGCAGCAAAGGAAACATTGCAGACTCGTGCAATTATTACCTGCCTCGGCTTACGCCTCTGCAGGTAAATCTCCCATTTGCCAGCCTTGGCTTCGCCTCGTCTGTCAAATGGGTTAATTACCTGCCTCGGCTTACGCCTCTGCAGGTAATTTCCATAGCCCGCCCTCGCCTTCAGCTCGGGGGGAAATTTATAAATTCGTCTGCAAAATTCCATTTTGCTGCCTAGTAGCATAATATACTATTTTTTACAATTGCAAATCGTCATAGCATTATATTAGAAAATAAAATTTTAGTTAAATGTACTTATAAAAGTTTTAACTGGCATAATTAAAACTGTACTTAGCGATAGTGGCAACAAAAATTAATTAACTGGACATAACAAAAAAAAAAGAAATGTATGTCCGTAGAAATGTGTGTCCTACATCAGAAATGTGGGATGAAAACTACAGGAAAATGTAGTTTTCATGCAGTTTCTGTAGTAAAACTACAGAAAAGGTCATGAATAAAAACTAATTATTCTAGAAAACTGAACTGAGCCACTGTGGAAGCGAAACGTAGGATTCATGATCCAAATTGACTCGAACTCCACAAGAAGATTTAAATCTTTACTTACTATCCTTGAAAATGAAAAAGTAAAATATTTAGCCTGTTACATGTGATACAAAGAAATACCTCGATAATACAATAATCATAAAACTTAACGATGTTATAAACCTCTTTATAGGGATCAGTTTGAAATGTTTCATTTCCTAGCTAATCCTAAACATTGTGTCTTGTTAATTTCATGGAGAAATCCCAAAATACATGTTTTGACTTTTAAGAGTCCAAACAACATTTTCGTAAAAAACAGGTTTAGTTATAATTTATAGGGATTGGGATGGGAAAGAAGCAATACAATTTTAACATTTAATAGGACATAATTATACACTTTAGAATTTTTAATAATTTGTGAAATCAATTAAAACTGGATTTTAATTGTTTTGGAGAAAATTATAGTGTTAGTAGAAAAGATACAGTAGGATGTTAGAAGTAGTATTTCGGCGGCAGAATACTAGAGGCTGTGAATACTCGGAAAGTTTTTCCATTTCCCCGATGGAAATAGGAAAAGCGTCTTATGATATGCTTGGAAACTCTTTTTAAAAATTTCAATTACCTTAAACCTTCATTTAAAAAATCTAATGATGTTGGACGCTTTCTACAGTTTTTTTTTAAGTTTCTTAGAACTGAGCATTTCCTTGTTTATCAATTCAGTTTTTACTCTCTTATGTGCTCTCTTACCACCATAATGCAAAATATTTTTTTTAATTGTTTTATTTCCAAAATTTACAAATAATTCACAACATTATATAAATAAATAATTTCTTAAATATGTATTAAACATCCCACATCTTTAGATTAGATGATCCCTTCTATTAATACTTATAGTTCGCCACTAATAAATTGACACAATGCATACGATATATGACATCATATGTCATATGATACTATACCGAGGAAGAGGGGGCGGAACATTTCGAAGCGCAAAGCGCCGAAGCTGCGAAGCCACTATCAGCCTGGGGCATCTTGTTTATTTATTACAAGATATGTCTTATAGGCCGCCTCCGTGGCCGAGGTCGTTAAGGCGTTAGTCTTTGAACTGACCTTTGACGCCAACGGAGGTCTGGGGTTCGCATCCCAGGTTATGCTCTTAGATTATAGAAGATTATAGTTTAGATAAATTATCGCCAGATTTAGAATACACTTTGAGCGTAACGGTTGCTACTACCACCCGAGGTGGTTCCCGCAGGGGTTATCCCTGATGAGACGCAAGGCTCTAAACGGGCATTATTATTATGTCTTATGTTTGGCTCGATAGTAACATGAAAAATCGTACACCCACAAACATGACACGTGATCCTTAAAAAATGTTAAAACACATTTTGTTAACTAAGTTATTAAATGGTGGCAGGGTATCGTGACCTGGGCTCCGGGTCCTCAGGTTCCTGGTTATGTAGAAGACAGTAATATCTTTATTAGTCTTATAATTATTATAATTATCATTTCCTCAAAACGAAACTAGAAGTCAAAAGAACTTAAGTTTTAAATAGTTTCCAGGCGTTAACGCATATTATATACTTGACTTTCGTAGTAATACCTTACTTGTATATTCAGATACAATATTTATATGTGATAATTTATTTTTAATTAAACGAGAAAAAAAGATAACTTTTCAGCTAATTCTCTTTGAAAAAATTTGGTAATGTCATAGCTCGTGAAGAGGGGAGGGGAGGGTCGCCCGGCACTTAGTCTAAAATCTGTTTTAGAGTCCCTGACCAAAAAAACCGTTTCGGGAACCTTTATAATATAATATATATATTATATATATATATATATATATATATATATATATATATATATATATATATACATATATATATATATATATATATATATATATATATATATATATATATATAATATATATATATATATATATATATATATATATATATATATATATATATATATATATATATATATATATATATATATATATATATTAATAAGAACAGAATCAGCCTGAGAATATGTCTTATGAAAGAATCAGGATAAGGCTTATAAAAACACACTCACTTCTCTCGTGCCATCGTTTCGAGCATGGACATGCTCTTCATCAGGGCAACCTGAAGACAATATAATAAACAAAAACAATAGAGACAAGAAAATAACCAAAAGTAAAATCAATAATTTAAAGCAACAGTAAATAAAATACAAAGTAAATCATTTACAAAGAACTACGTTAAACTTGATAGTTATAAATAATTATGATATAATTACAATTATTTTGTAATTTTTTATTTTTATTCAAGATATACACGCTATCTCTTGACTGGAATAATATTTTTAAATTAAACATAGATCAAAAATCAAATTAGGGGAGGACATGAACCCTTTTTGAAAAAACTAGGTTTTTTTGGTCTCTGGTAATTTATTAAAATTGCTTCGTCTTTTTGGTCACTAAAAGTAGTTGGGGTACCGACTTCGAACCGCTTTTGATTCGATTCAGCGCCCTAAAAACACAAGACCTTTGTCGCATAATAAGAAATTATAACCTTGAATTTTGCACATTTTTTGAAAATTTTGCTGACAGCAAACCGGTTTAATGACGTCACAACTACCAGGTTTTCAATAAGGTTTGTGTCCTTCTCATGATTGATCTTTGTACCAAGTTTGATTTAAAAATATTTTTCCGTTCGAGAGATAGCGTGTTTACAAGATTTGTATAGTGCATATACATTTCAAGCCCATTTGTTGTAAGCATGGTACTCGCTGGCCAGGTCCTTCCAGTCAAACTGATATATATAACATTAATGCTAAGCAATAGGATTTAAAGATATTTAAAACCAGTTGAGATAACCATATATGCAGTAGTTCAGTTATTTCTTATTGTGTTTAATGCTTTTCGAGTAAGGAATCCCTCGGGTTATCTTGTCTTCCTGGGGAAGACAAACCCAGATGAAAACAGCTGTTAATTTTGCGCAATTGCAGCTCAGCTGTTTTTCTTTTTTCAGACCTACTTTTTTCTCATCGACCTTTTCTTACACCCTCGAGGTGCAGAAGGAATTGCAAACAAAGGATTATAATATTTGGAAGGCGACCCTCTCCCACCTGACCCAGAGACCTGTTTTCATTCCAACCTAAGGAAAAAAATCCACAAGACAACAAAGCTTTCCATAATCCAATACCTTTCTAGATCTTGATTCATAAATCACCGTCACCCTCTCTTACAGACATTCTAGTCCGTAACAAACCCCATGAAAAAGGTGGGTGTCACCCATGACAATGCTTCTCCCTAATAGTAGAAATAAAAGCAAAATGTTTTCCAATACCTTTACTCCCCACATCTTATTTATTTTTATTAATAATTCCTTTATTTAAATATAGAAATAATTACAAAATCAAAATTATAAAAAAGGTTAATCCACATGATTAAAGGAAAACTCCAGTGCTATGCGGGTCGACAAACTAAATATTACAACTATGCTATGGGAGCTAATTATCAATAGGTTGTTGTTGAACATGTGGTGTTAGGCCCTGAATGCAATAAAACCGGTTTAGAGTGGAACACACAGCACTTTGGAATCTAGATGGTACAAACGACTATCTTTGATTTACATTATATAAGTTTATGATTAGAAAATAGTTCTGGCACGGAGGCTCGCATTCCGGTCTAATTTCTTTAGAAATACTTGCTTCCTCTCTTTATTTGTTTTCTTTTTGACAAGTTTGGCATTTATGCTTTATAACATGAACAAAGACATTTTAGTCGTCTCCAAACTCTTAACAGAGGTCCTGGACAGTTGACGGCTCGATGATGGCCTAAGCTGAAAGCCGGTTCTACCTTAATAAAGTAAAAAATCTTGGGGAAAAGACGGAGTTGATGGTTTTTCACATTACTATAGTTTTTTTTATAATTTTTAATGTATTTTTCAACGGAAATTAAAATATAAAAGATGAATCATTAAAAATATTTTAATGTTTTTAATTTGCGCTAAAACATTTTAAAGATAAAACTGAGCTATAATTTAAAGCAAATATTACTAAGCAGTACCGATTCAAGCATAGTTTTACGCAAAACAATGGGATAAATATGTGTATTTCCTTGGATGCAAAGAAAGTATCAATCGAATTCTTTGAAAGAAATGTACTGTTTGCCTAGGAAGCATGGGCGCGGCGTGCCCTCCTCCGCGAACAAAACATAATGTAAACAAAAAACGGGATTTGTTTACATTATGACATTAATGAAATAATTTTTGTTTGACATATATATGTCAAACAATAAAACTAGAACTAATTCTCATAATATAATGAAACTTGGTCTGATTGTGAACCATGCATACTAGTAAAACATTTCAGCCCAATCTAAACACTATATGATGATTTGTGATTAAATGAAATGTTTGTGGTGTCGTTTTTGTGGATTAATGACGTCACACATATTTCATAAACGATAGGGTTTGGGTAATTAACTAGGTTGGTTTTTGTACAAAGTTTTACTTAAGTTTTAGACTTTCACCAGCCTTAGTATTGTAATTTTAAAAAGTAAAACAAGACAATTATAAAAACTTAAAACTTTCAATTGTCGATCAAGCGAGCAATGCGAGACTAAATTTTCTATACACAATTTTTAGTACATGATTGTAGCAAGTGACACACCAGATTTATGTAAAATTTCTTAAAAAAAATACATATATATATATATATATATAATATATATATATAATATATATATATATATATATATATATATATATTATATATATATGTATATTAAGATTGTTACGACTTACATGAATATGGATTGCGAGGAATTCTTATAATTGAGACTAGTTTAGCATGAAAAGCATCTGACAGGTTGATACACAAGTGATTATACTAAGTCACTAATATACTCTTTTTCCTTTTACACTGAAAATATTTTTCTCAAGGCGACTTCATAATTAGTAGTTTAGCTTACATTTTCTCTAATTTATATTATTATAACAATATTATCACAATATGTTATTGAGCAGAAGCTGTTATTTATATTACATTTTATATTATTATAATCATGCCCAATTATGATACATGAGCGCTATAATATCTCGTTTAACAACAAATGATAATTTAAGTTAAGTTACTTTGAAAATGAATTAATCTTTTATATATATTAATATATATATATAATATATATATAATATATAATATATATAATATATATATAATATATATATATATATATATATATATATATATATATATATATATATATATATATATATATATATATATATATATATGTATATGTATTATATATAAGTTTTAATTGAGTAATTTAGAAAAGTTTTATTTTGAAGCCGTAAGGTAATAAGTTTTTATTTGTCTAAATTGCAGCTATTAGAATGAGCGTGATTATGACATTTGCCGCATTAATGTGCCGAGCTTGTATTTTTATGGACATCAAATTACTTTTAGTTTTCGCGTTTTTTATTGTGGAAATGTATTGGCGATTCAAAGAGATAGTTGTAAGGTTGGCAATACCAATGGCGGAAAACGAAAGGGTGATCAAAATTTTTTTTATCATAGGATTAGCATGGGAGCCGTAGAAAATTCTTCTTTTATTCCTTTATTGTTTGTTAATTTGTGATAAATGAGGTAAAAATTAATAGAACGACCATAGGTGCTAAAAAAAATGGCCAATATTTCATAGATAAATACTTCGATTATTCCAGGATTTTAAATATAGAATCAGGCTCTTATCACTACAGACTTGGATTTAACCCAGAAATAATAAAACCTAAACAGATGATTTAAACAAACATTTTACAAAAACGTGAATTCATTGAGTTATTTATTATTTTAGTGTGAAAATAAAATTGATTGATAAATTAAAACACCATTACGGTGAAAATCGGCTTGTTATCAATAAAACGCTGAATATAAACAACAGTCTCTCATCTAAATGTAAAATTTATTCACAGAGTCGGCTTTCAACTGTAAACAGCCATCACAGTGCCTACAAACAATGTAAAAGATAATAAAATAATAATATAACAATACAACCAAAATAAATAAAGTACAAGTCAAAAATAAAAAAGAAATACAAATAAATAAAAAATGGCCATATCTTTCTTAACATTCAGACTTATATACTTTGATTTAAGCTGGTCAATATTCATATCACCAATCAGTGATAAAGTATCTAAAGATATAAAATCAAAAGGACTTACATCGTTTGTTGTGTTCAGGTGTGCTTAACTAGCATCCATTGATCAATAAAACGCTGAACTGTGGAGTAAATGATTAAATATAAACAACAGTCTCTCCACTAAATGTAAAATTTATTCACAGAGCCGGCTTTCAACTGTAAACAGCCATCATCAGTGCCTACAAATTGTTATCAGTTAATTTAAATACCTGTAACAACTAATTTAAACAATTTAATGCAACTAAAAAAGGTAATTTTGTGTGTTTGTGTAAACTAAAATTATTTAAAAGTAACATTAATTAACAATAACTAAAATAAAACACTATATTGTGATTTTTACCATCTTATCACTCAATTTAAATACTCGTGACAACCCATTAAAACCCTATTTTTCAACGAAATGGTGATTCTACTGAGTTCATACGCCCTAAAATTAATTAAATTAAAGCACTTTTATAAAAACTTTAAAGAAATAATCGTCACAAATAAGAAAACCCAAAAAACTCCCACAAGGACTTTAACAACGATCACCCTTCCGTTATCAATTCATTATCAGCGACGGTGGCGCTGCTACGGACTTTGAATCGCGAATATGTCTATTACATGCCTATGTAGAGCTCAGCTAACTCGCATTGTTATTGTTATTTGTATATTACTTGCTTATGTACAGCTCAGCAAACTATTTATGGATCCAGCTAGATATGGATATTATATAGATATAATAATATAGAAATAATAGTGCAATCATAATCAATAACATTTAGCTTTGAAGATTTATTTAATTTAAGAGGGCCTTGCCCCGACTAAGGTGTTTTTAATTGTAGATCTTTGTTTAGAAATTAATGTAACTCAACAACATTGTTACCTTTTTTTGTTTTTAACCTTAGAATAATACTTTATATAGAAGGAGCACTACTGATAACACGAAAGCCGGTTGACTGGTGCAACTAAGTAATGCTGCCACCCTAACAATATACAATTTTCTAAAAAAAAGTTGGCAATACTTCCGGTTGCTGAATTATTATGTTCTATTATTAATTAATGATTGATTATTCATAAAATACTAATATAAATATCGTGCATAACAATATTTAAAGCATTTTAAATTGTAGTTTAACGTATTTATTACAATTATATATAATAAGTAGTTCTCGTCAACTAAATGTAGATTGTTGTATTCCGCCACCCTTTTGCCATCTAAGACTAGTTTTATTAAATACTCAGCAGGTGTTTTAAGTTATTATATTTGTTCTTTACGATCTTTCTTCATTAATAGATATTTATGACACATATTTAAAATAATTTTTTGTCAGGTTGGCAGCATTACTTAGTTGCACCAGTCAACCGGCTTTCGTTATCAGTGGAATTACATTGTGTTTTACGGCCTGTGCTCCTTCTATATAAATATATTCTAAGTTTTAACTGAATTATTTCTGTTACTCTAGTTCTAGTTGTTGTCCAAACATCTAGTGTTAACAACCACGTAACTGTTTTTTGTTATTATTTATTATGTTAAGCCTTAAAAAAGATAAAATTACATCGAAAGCTCGGCAAAAATTATTTTTTTGTTTATCAATTAGGACCTATTCCTGCTCAAAAGCTTGAATATTTGTAAATGCAAATATAAGGTTAGTTTTCCTTAGCGTGAGGACAAGTCAGTTGGAATTGAGTACAGACTCTGCACAACATTGTATTATAAGCTATTTAACCTATAATTAAGTTCATTATTGTTTGTGTCTATACAATGTTTAATATTTATAACATAGATAGCGTAATTTTCGCATCAGTGCACAAAATGTATTTATGCACTTTCAGTTCTGCAGTATTTATATATCATACAGAATATGTTATGAATTTACAAAGCGTAAAAATACATTGTTTATAGAATCGACAACTGTATGCAAAATAGCTTTATCTCAGATCAGGCATCCTGTAAGAGATTCATACCGGACAGAATAAGGCTATCATGTCAGTTATGATATATATATATATATATATATATATATATATATATATATATATATATATATATATATATATATAATCCAAACCCGGTTTTATAAGTATCACACAATATAAATAAATTATTATATACTATTATACTATAAGTAATGTATAACACATAATATTTTAAAAGTGTTACATAGTGCAAATAATGTTTCATGTAATATAACTAAGATATTACATAATATAAATAAAGTGTTACATAATATTAATTTTATTATTGATTTACTACTATAAAATACAAATATATTACATATAATTAGTATTTATATTTTTTTATATTTTATAATAATAATAATAATTATTTAAAAAATCTTTTACAGAGTAAAACACAATACAATCATACAAAAGACTCTAAAAGTCTTATTACATCTATTCACAATATTATTTGTTTTATAAAAGCTTGCTTAAGGCTTGTGGGCGGTTAGCTTTTCGTTTAAATATTTATTCTCAATCTACTTCTTGTTAGTACTTTATAATGAAATTAAGTATAAGATTAGATTGACATTGAGTATAAGAATTAGACTTGAAAGAGAATTGTGCTCACCTGACAAAAAGACTTGAGTCTTGCACTGTCAGGAGGAGTATTTAAAATATTAAATTTGACTTCTAAAATATTACCCTATGCATGGGCGTCTGCAGGGTGGGTTAAACGGGTAACTTGACCCCCCCCCCCCCTACTCTGGAAAATTAAAAAAGTAAGATTAACCCGCACTGCAAATAAGTAAAAATTAACGGTTACTGTCCTGAATGCTTTTATTGCATTAAATTTTTAATATAAAATTAATACTTCCTTTTTTTAATACATATTTTTAATTTATATTTCAAATTAAATTTAAAATATAATTAAACTAGTAATGCGTTTCATCAGGAGCTCACGTCAATACAATACATCAAATAAAGTTAATTACTAACAGGTTTCAATACAACAGGATTGAAACATAATTTATAAGGTTGGGGCTATGGAGGATTTTGAATTTTTTTTAAAGGGGCTCGCTTCGCTCGCAGAATTGCTAAAATATCATAATAAAGGTTCATTAAACAAGAAGCCACGGACCTCTTGGGCGCACCGCGGTCTCGGCCTCAAGCGGTACGCGTTGTCATCGTTGGGACCCGCTTCGCGGCCCCCATTTTAAATATTATAGTTAAAAAATTCTGGCGCGGTGATCCTTATGTCGGGCGAATTTCCTTTAGATGCGATTAATAATAAACCAATAAAGTTTATTTAAAATAATGTTTTGTCGTCAGGTTGGCAGCATTACTTAAGTCCTGTGCTCCTACTATATATAGTAATATTCTAAGGGCTATATCAAGGATAGTTTGTTTCACATTTTCACTTTTTTCTGCTGGAATGCCATGAAGTAGCAGATAGTTCCTTTTCGAATATAGCTTACCCTGGTTATTTTGATCCTTTAACATTATGTTGTTATCCTTCCAAGCTTTGAACCTCAGTTAATAAGCCAGCATGGGCTTTTTCAAGCTGTTGACACCAATTCTTCAGCAAGTTTTTATCACTAAGAGTTTTGACTTCCTTTTCAAGTACGAGCCTAGCTAATTATGAATAGAATTAATGTCACACCTTATATGCTTTTCAGAGTCCTCTATTCTTTTGCCTAGTTGCTTGATTAATATTAAATATACATCATAGGAGGATAGTTCTAAAATATGTTTGTTGCATAATTCACAGACATAAATATAGGTCAAAACTTGATTTCTGTATTAATGTCCTCCTTCCATCCATCTCCTCAAATGTAACGTGCATTAGTTACAGAATCTGCTTGAATACCATTGTAATTATTTTCTTTTAACATCAAACAATTTCGGATAATTTGCATTAAAAAACCTAACAATTTCTTAGTCTGGCATTGGCTGCCTGAGAATACAGAAATAATCGCTTGTAAAATTTTAAGATCAATAACCCTATATTTTAATTAAACAAAGAACTATGAAAAAGCGTAAGTTAATTATAATTAAAAATAACAAAAAGTGTTCACTTATACCAAAGAATATTTTTACGAAATAATTGGAGCTGATGACCTGAATATACAAACTCTTGAATATTTAAATTAGACAAGGGAAATTTTAATAAGAGTGAAAAATTCGAGTGGCTTTTATAGCGTAGTTGAATGTTTTCCGAGGATAGACTCTAATAATGGTTATTAGTGGCGCAGAGGCGCATGGTAAGCTATCGTGAGGCTTCTGACCTGCCGACTTTATATTTTCTTTTAATCAAGTTTATCTTTTGAAGATTATGGTCATCCGGTGGTGACCGCGTCAATGTAAATCATCTACATATACCCAGTCGCCCCCGGATCTACACTACACTTTATGATTAGGTCAATGTAAATAATCTACACTACACTAGATTATTAGGGCAATGTAAATGATCTACACTACATGATAGGTTCAATGTAGATGATCTACACTACATGATTAGGTTAATGTAAATAATCTACACTACACTAGATGATTAGGTCAATGTAAATGATCTACACTACATGATTAGGTCAATGTAAATGATCTACACTGCATGATAGGGTCAATGTAGATGACCTACACTACATGATAGGGTGAATTTAGATGACCTACACTACATGATTAGGTCAATGTAAATGATCTACACTACATGATAGGGTCAATTTAGATGATCTGCACTACATGATAGGGTCAAGGTAGATGATCTACACTACATGATAGGGCCAAGGTAGATGATCTACACTACATGATAGGATCAAGGTACATGAGCTATACTACATAATAGGGTCAAGTAAATTATCTACACTACATAATGGGGTCAATGTATCACTACATGAGAAGGTCAATATATGGATCTTAATAGACGCAGTAGCCATTGCACTTGATTCTTCCGGACTTAAATAGCGGAAACCTTTTTAAATTTGTTAAGTACATTTGTTTCATCCCTAGCGGTCACCCATCCAGCCACACTCTCCTCTCTTGTTTTTTTTTTATAAATGCATTACTTTATTGCCACAAGATATACGCTATGCGTAATGAGGAAATGTAAAATAGAGCGTATTAATCAAACAAATATCACTTGAATCCTAACTATGTCAACAACTTACTAGAATACCAGTTTACAATTATTTTTAAGTTTTCACTTCAAATGAATTATACTTTAAATAAAAATTGTGTATATAAAACTGGAGTAGCATGCAAATATAACTTTTATTGTATTGTCAAAAGTATAAACTTAATAACTTACTAAGTTTTAACTTAAATTATTAAAGTTTTAACTATTTAGCATAAATACATAAACAGACAACTTTGTGAAAACCACTCAGGAGGTCCTACAAACTTCAAAAATATATAATTCAGGTGAAATCTCGGTTTAGATTTTTAATGCGATAACAATACTTTTCCTGCATATCTACACTGTGAACGAGGAAAGAAAAATACAAGCTACAACCAAAAATATAGAATAGACCAATTAATTAACTAGAGTGGGTTAAAAGAGGCAGTTTAATTAATACTATTAATAAAATACTTATAATTATGTATATTTTCTTTTATACTGCAATTAAACTTGTTAATTGGTAATTAAAAGGATTGCTATGGAAACTATATAAATGGTCAGTCATTAACTATATCAAGTAACCAGAATGTTTACTGTTAATGTCTACAGAAGGTAAATTAAAATAATGATAGGGATCTACTTCAGTTTGGCAGATTTTGAGTTGACTAAGCAGGTATTTTATTATAAATACGAGAAGAGCATAGTAAGCATAGCTCTATGCTGTTATCTCAAGAGCAATAAGCCAAGGGAGTTAATTAGTACACGGGAGCAAAGACTTGTTTCTCCCGCAAAAGTTTGATATTTTACCTCCAGGAATAAACTTAAATTTAATAACGTGGCAAGTTCTGTTACATTTATCTCCTGATTTATTGGACAGTAAAAAAGTCATATATAGAGTGCCTCAGTTAAATAGAAAAGCTTGTCGATATCTGCGTCATTACAATATAAATGTATACTTTAAGAAGTAATCGAACTTATAACTAAAAACCACATACTGCAAGTCATCTATTGTAAACGTTTTCAAGTTACTTAGTAATGTTTCCTTTCAGAAAATTCAAAGGGTTGAGTTCATGAAGATGGAGGGGGGGGGGAATGATACAGACACTTTTACATCTTTAGCTTCCATAGCCCTTAAATAAATTCACTGTTTTTAGGACCTTATTGATAGCTCATCATCCAGTATTATACAATTAGTTACTTTCTTAATGTATATTTGAATCATTATAAATATGTATGGAGTATACACACACACACACACACCACACACACACACACACACACATAATATATTATATATATATATATATATATATAATATATATATATATATATAATATATATATATATATATATATATATATATATATATATATATATATATATATATGAACAAGACGTACCGTACCTTAATGTTGTCTCAAATTAATGCTTTATCAATCATTCAATCATTTAAGCAGTATAATATAAACAATTCAGAACAATTAATAAATGATAAGTATAAGCTAAACTTAAAACGACAATAATTTATAAATTAGAAAACAACTAGCCATCTAAAAGAAGCAGCGAAAGAAAATAAGGAAATTAATTATTTATATATATTTACTCGTAAATATATGTAAAACGAGATTATTTCCTTGAAGTTTACTTTAGCGACTGAGGTAATGAAGGAACGCGGAACATTGCAAGTTCGAAGATAAGCTTCACCTTTCTCTCCCTGAAACTGAATAAATATTGCCACTCTCTCACCTCTGGAGATAAACTACTTTGCATCTCCTCGCTGCAGTGAGAGATTGCAATGAAATAATAGTTATATTTGCAAGCCGCTGCCGCTCCAGTTTTATAAGCACCATTTTTTATTTAAAGTATAATTTTTGCATTCAAGAATATAAACTAGACAGGTATGAATGAAAGTCTTTAAAATATTGATTGGAAAGTGCCAATAATAAATTTTACAACTCAGTGGTATCCTTCAGGTAAAATCGAGTTTTTCTTTTTAGATCCGGCTAGAGCGTAAGTAGTTTAAAGCGGCTGCCTTGCAAGTTTTGAACTTAAAACATTTCACTTCCTAACGATGAATATAGAAAGATGTGAGTATATATTTCCGATTATTATTTGATTTATAGTGATCAATTTAGAAAAGAAAGAAACGAAATAACTATGGCTTCATGATTTATTCCATTCCCTTTGATACGGTGAGAAAAGAGATCATTTTGTTATTTAGCTCATTTCTAACAGACGCAGTGTTGTTGTTTTATGTTTTGAAAAAAATATTTGCTTAAAAATGGTTCAAAGAACCAATTTTTACCAAATCAACAAGTACTAGACCATATTAGTGGTAAATTATAATTTTAGCACGGAGGTCCGAAAGCCAAGAATTTTTTTGTGATGCGTGCATCCCTGCTTATATTTTAATTTCTTAATTTTCGGGTTGATACCTTATAACCTGGGCGGTAGAATTATTACCTGTTACTATAGTACGACACACGGCTAAAATCAATTGACGGCGCGCCAAAAATCTGTGAGGGAAAGAATTCTATTGGTTCAGACCGACCCCGCTCTTTCCCCCTCCACCTTCATGCCAACCTCTGAATAAAAAAATACCTTTTTCGTAAATAAAATAATAAAAAGGCAACACTGGTTGTAAATATTTGTAACCTCGCGTCTCTTTTATTTCATCAATTCAATTCATCCAATTATTGCAGAGTTGTAATATGATCTGAGCGCCTATATTTGACGCATGGACATTGATGTATTCTTCAAGCATTTCTTGCTATTTGAGTACAGCACAGGGTCTGTGGTCAGTCAACCGAAAGACAGCATTTTTTTTTTAAAATGCCATGTCTTTCAATAGATAAAAGTCTTGACTTTTTAAGTCATGAATGCATATTGTGTCATATTATTTTTATAATATGAAACAATACGCATTTAATTATACAAACTTGACACACAAAAAAGCAGTTTGTTTTGGAAAAAAGTCATTATAGCTGACGATTTATTTAAATCGTCAAACTTTTATCATAGAACTATTATGATTCATTACATTACGTAATTACCAACTTTAACTCCACTTAATTTATACTTCCCGAAACAAGATTCTAGGGATTCTATGGGAAGGATATTTTTAAAATGTGATATTTAGAAATTTAACCCAGGTTTTGTGTATTTCTTTAGGCATTTTCTAATAAATCACGCGGGTTTAATCTATTTGCGGGTTGTTTTTGAGGAAATGTAATCATTTCATTTTAATTGTTTCTAGTTCTACGATTTTTATTAAAAAGTTATTAAATATTTACTATATAGTGTCAAATATAAATTATTTCTATTTCTTATTTTATTTTGAATTTAAAATACTTATTTCTAAATTTTAATGAATGTTTGTATTTTTGAATAATCCAGATTGCAGTCCGCATCGTTGTACAAATTTTTAAGAAACATTTGGCTCATTTGTTTAAAATTTTGCTTATTTGATTGCGTTGCTAAAACTTTTAAAGATTTATAAACACTTATTTTCTTTTCTTGCGTTTTTATTTTACTCAAATTCTTTCTCCAGGCTCTATCAACATGCCAAGAGCAATATATAGTCAACATGCCAAGAGCAAAATAGTCTAAATCTATCATCAGAATGCATTACTGTCGACCAGGCTAAAAATAATTGCTCGGCCATGTTAGACATAAAGGTTTTAGCTCTCAGCGGTTCGCCGAGATGATTCTTTATTATTTGAAAGAATAATGTCATAACTCTGGTGTCGCCTCTGTTACAAATCATGAAAGCAGCAGGGAATCCTTGCCTCATGTCGTCAAGAACAAGCACTGAATAAAGTTCAAAATTGTAAGGGTTAAGACCATGTGTTCCTTCTAGGCTCACGACATTACTGCCATTATATTTTTCTTTAGAATGTCTAATTGAGCATCGTTAAATATGATTAAGACAAAATCATCTTGTTCTAAAAATATGTGGTCTTCCAGGACATGACTTTTCGGTTTATTAAATCGCACAGCATTATCAAAGTTCTGCATCTGCTGAACCCAGGCATGAACGCTCAGATGAGCCTCCTTATGCAAAACTTCATTTTTATTTAAGTTAGGTATACATGTTAACAATATTTTACAAAAAAAAATTGAAGCAAATGGATCTGATAAACGTTTTTATCAACCAGTGATTCCCTTACTTGATCTAAAATTACATCCAAAGACATTTTTTGGGCTATTTGTTTGGCGAATTTTTTCTCGCTCCGACTTAGTTAAAATTAGCCTCCTATTTCAAACTCATGCCCAACATGAGTGGATACACGAGTATACTCCAAATCGCACGAACCTGTAGAAGAGATGGTCAAAGACATTTTAGCCGGGCAGTGACCATCGATCTAATTGGTGCCCAAACGTTTTATATATCTCTTACCGGTTGATTTAGATTTGTAAATTCCATCTCTATGACAAGTCCAAATGATGTGCCGCACAATAAATTTTGTAGTACTTTTCTTTTCTTCTTTTGTTTTTCAATTTAAAAAAAGCTTCATATGTTCTTACTTCTTTTTCAAAATGTTTCGAATGGTCATTTTCTAAATGCTCCGTGAACTCTATCATTGTGTTGAAGCATTGTCACATTTAAAACGGATTTAAAAGTGTTTTTTATAACCCCTTTACAAACCTTTTTTTTAGTGTTTCCGAAAATCATATTTTCTTTAAAACGGGACCCGCATTGATCACATGTAAATGTTTTATCACTTTTGAAAGAATGATAATTGTGGTCCATTTTATTTTATGGATAATTTTAAAAATATAAATCAAATAAAGGAAATGACGAGAGGCAAGAGCATAAACGATTACAAAGCAAAAAACTTTCATTATTAGCTTAGGAGAACCATAGTCTCTAGGTCGCTAGCGCACCAGACTTTACCGTTGTTGAAATCGCCAATCATAATCATAGTAGATTAATAAAATACAACCATTAATTAAATTTAGCAATATGTACTAAAAAGTTTAAAATATGTATTCAAATTTAAAATAAAATAATTTATATTTTATACTATAAAAATAAATATTTAATAAAATCGTTGAATTAGTGAAAAATTGAAAATGAATACATTTTCTTAAATCATCCCGTAAATAGATTAAACCCGCATGATTATTTTGAAAATGCATACTTAACCTGGGTTAAATACTAAATATCACATTTTAAATATCCTTCCCATAGAATCCTAGAATCTTGTCTTCCCGAACGAATCTAAAGCAACACTTAAATGGTAAATTTATAAGATACAACAATGTTCCAACTTAAAAAGAAAAAATATAATTTTTAAAAATAAATATATCAAATAAAATAAATAGTAGAATTTAAAACATAACCTGACTTTCAGTGTTGCCAGAGTAGGGAATATTTTTTGTTACTTAAAAGAAGGGATTTTTTTTATTAAAAAAAGAGGGTTGAAAGCATTGAGATTTTGGCGGGCTGTCATTTGATTTTAGCCGTGTGTCGTATATAACAGAACATAGCAATTCAGCAACCGGAAGTATTGCCAACTTCTTTATAAGAAAATTGTAAATTGTTAGGGTGGCAGCACTACTTAAGTGCACCAGTGAACCGGCTTTCGTGTTATCAGTAGTGCTCCTTCTATATATATAGTAATAATTTAAGGTCAATACGAACAACATATCAGTATTCATTATGCAAATAGCTTTGTGGCATCAAAGCGAAAACTCGATGCCGTGTTTTGCATACTCATCAACTCACTACATCATTTCGCAAGTCATGTCGTAATTATCCCTCATAAACCCACAATACTTTTTCTAAAAAAAAAAACAAATATAATTATATATTATATATAATAAAAAGCCCGCCATATTTTTCTATACTGCTATAATTTAAAATAGCAACAGTATATAAAAAGATAAGAATACTGCATAAAAGAAGTCCTACTCTGGGTTTTAATATGTTAATTCTTTGCTACATTTAAAGTCAACATGAAACACTGTATAATTATGTTAATATGTGCAAAAAATTGTTTTAAATAAATTAATATAAATTATTTTTTTAACTCTTATTAATCCTGATATATTGTGTTATTAATAGTACCGAGAAAATGCATATAAATAAAAATTAATTAATATGTGAACATGCAGGTTGGTGAATTAAGGTAATGAAGGAAGAAGAAGAAGATAATAGCTTTTTTGTAATTAATCCATTACGCATAGGGTGGAACTCTAAACTGTGTTGAAATAACTGTAAATCATTTTAAGAGTAAAAACTCAGTAAATCATGGATTAATAATATACCGGGTGGTCCAATAGTCCCCTTTCCCCTCTTAACCACAAGACATACATTAATAAAACTTCGGTTAGATTTTTAGCGAATGTCCTTTGGAAAAAAAATGCCTAATAAGATATTGTGTAGAGGGAAGGATATTGCTATTTTAGGTGGAATTGATAACTGCGGGTTTCCCTTGTTCAGTGGATGATGTTGGGAAACAATGAAACCAAATAAATAATAATTTACACTTTCACAGGGCTTTTTGGTCAGATAGCCCATTAGTAGAACGTTTGTTTGTTTTACGTGTCGCGATATCTCCCATTAAAATTAACCCTTTCTTGCACATACTAGTAAACTGCTAATAAACCGCCTAGCAAAGTGGGACTCCCGCTTTGTATTTTGTCTCCCTGTTGCGGAAACGAAAGATAGTTTTGTTTATATTATTTATTTAAAATATATAAAGAAATATATATTGAAATATACGATTGCAATGGTAATTCAGGGAGAACACAATCCTTTCCCTTCTATCCTTTTCAGGTAGACAAAGAAAAGAAAATACTTAACCGCCTCCTTGGTCGAGTTTGTAATAGCGTCAATATTTATACTGACTATTGGCCCTAAGAATGTCTGAGGTTCGAATCCCAGGAAACGCTCTCAGTTTATAAGTTTATTCAAATAAGTTATGGCCAAACACTGATTATTGACTCAGCGTAATGGTTGTCATCACCACCTGAATTAATTCCTCCAAGAGTACCAATGATGAGGATTACTGCAAATTTTAATATTATTATTATTATATTTCTCTGACGCCCGGGGCATTAAAAAAAGGTGCTGACATGAACTAGATGAAATAGTCTTAATGTTGTTCAAGTTTAAAGTTGTTGTTGGTCCGATGTAGTTTTACATTGCAGACATCCAAACCAGATCTGATTAAACAACGCGGGTAAACATTGCCTTCGGCGCTGTCTGCCGGTCAACGTCTTAATTATGATTTAACAGATATGATGGAATTCTTTGCAGAATTCTCTCGACACCGGGTTATTGCTCGCAGTTATTTAAGTAGAATATTTGTATGGTACATTTAATTGCACAAATACAACATTTTCTTTTTTATTTTTCGTGAATTTCCTTTAAGTATAAATAAATAATAAATATTCACTTATAAGTTGGGTGGAATGAGAAAAGTCCGAGTCCGGAGTATACCCACAGACCGTTTATACACACACACACACACACACACATATACATATATATATAATATATATATATATATAATATATATATATATATATATATATATATATATATATACATTTATACTGTTTGCGCCACTTGGGAAGGTTCGATTTATCTGAAACCGTGAAACCGGTCTTAATTGATTTAACTTGCCGTCAACTTAAATATGTGATATTTTGTTTTAAATTAATTATAAGTGTCCAAATATTTTATTCATGACGTCATAACTAGGGTTGATGACGTCGAAAATGTTTTACAAACAACGAGCCTTATTGATGCTGAAAGCCTAAGGTTAAGATGAAATATAGAAGATGAAATATTATTCATGCAGCGGGAGTATTTTTTTATCGTCATTGACCGATATTAATAGCTTATCAGAAATTTCTAAAATTCTTTTAACGCGGAAAAATTATGAGACTGATGTAAAATTTGACACCCATGTAGCCATGCAGTCATGTAGGCCATGCATAAGACCAACAAATGTTCATCTCATTATCAGCATTAGTTGAGAAAATAAGCAATTTATTTGAAATTTGTCACGAATGTATTCCTTTATACTATAAACAAGTATGCCAAGATTTATTTCAATACGGCAAGTGTGTCTACGGTATTTGACAGATCACTAATGTTAAGCAGCATCGGGCGAGGTCAGTACCTAGATGAGTGACCGCAGAAATTTAAACTAATATTTCTTGTTTGACAATAACAAAGCGAGACCGAAGAAATGCTAAACTACAAGTTAGCCACAGATAATGATAGGAAAAGTTCCGAGGTGCCATCTACCCAATTTTTATAACTTTGTAAAGTTAGCATTTTTATGAAGTCCATACGTTCGTCAGAAAAAGTTGCTTCAGGCATTTGCCTTAAATATAAAATACCTTATATTGTAAATAATGTTTTCTATCGGATTGCCGACGGAGTAATTTAAATAACATTAATTCTGCCATTTATTTTCGTTTAAGATCTTAAAAATTGATTCAAACAATAATGATTTAAATCAATTTGAAGGTATTCTTTCCCTTATAGGTACGACTTAGTGATAATTTAAAAGAAATATTATAATAAATCATAGTGACGTGTTTAATGTCTATAATCAATAACCAAATGAGTTTATTTCTCCTGCTTGCATTGTAAGGAGCTTCAATACCCTCCAGCATCCTCTCTAAATGTAGTCTCCAAGAACATCTCATCAATCCTACAAACTTGAAATTTCAGAATTTTAATCGTAATTTTGGTTAAACTAAAGGTCGTCTAAAAGATATGAGTTAGCTTGTTTAGTTAACGTATAGTCTGTTTTTATATATCTGGGCCTTTAGCCTGTAGCTGGTATTAACGGTCTTCCGCTATCCGGGCTTGCGTGGTTAGCGCATCATATAGTATTGTCTGTCTGGGACATATACTATATATATATATATATATATATATATATATATATATATATATATATATACTAAGTTTTGCAAATATACTAGTTTTTATATATTATAAGTTTTTATAATTATATATATATATATATATATTATATTATATATATATATATATATATATATATATATATATATATATATACTGAATAACAGCTTATTTATGCGATGTATATGATTTCTAGTGAGTTTTTAGTCAAGTTGTCTCAAAAAATTATTCAAAGAAGCAAGACAAGGGTAATGCAGACTATTTCGCAGTAGTTAATCCATGAGACCTGTTGGTGCTGGATATCGTTTTAAACGTTGTAGCAAACTCTGAGCAGAGCAGTGTGGGGCGGAGGCTCGACACTACGTTCGCTCCAAACATTTTGTCCTTATTACGCTGTTTTTAGCGTAAAAGTTTCAATACAAACAAATCACCATTACAAGAGACTCGTTAAGATAAATCTTATTCCTGTTAGAGCTTCTTAATCATAACAATGTGGAAATTCCATTCATTCCGATTGAAACTGATTGAACTGGTTTTTGACATCGAAAGAGATAAACATTGGACAGTGAACCTGAGTCCCCCATGAGAACAGAGCGTGGGCTGACTGGAGTGCGACATCAGAACTGGACCAAGCTTTTATAATCTTATATTTCAATTTTGCGGTCTCCTTTAAAAACCGCTTCACACTTACCAAAGAATATTGAAATATCTTACGTTGCTTCCCTATCTCCCCAAAGGAGGGGAAGCACTGTGTTAGCTCAAAACATAACACCTTCCTTTTTTAGCACCTGTAGATCCAAAAAATTGACAGGAAATGGTGTCTGTACGTATGATTGTACACATTTCTTGTAAACACGCTACAGCTCTCACCACTCATCCAATTTCAAGGGAACTTAGCACAAAAATCAAGTCCCAAGAGTGGATGAACTAATTAGATTTCGAGGTAAATTCTATTGGCCAGGGGTTCCCAAACTTTTTCTCAACCCGTACAAACAACCATAATATATATAATATATTATATATATATATATATATATATATATATATATATATATATATATATATATAGTTATATATATATATACATATATATATATATTGTCACGTATATGGCAGCTTTTTGCCTAAGTTAGCAGCTTGTTTTAAAATCATATTAAAATATCGAAGAAAAATAATTTTATATAAAACATGAAATAAAATATTAACTGATTAAATTGACTTTTGATCTTAAAGTTTACATATTAAATTCGGTACACAAGATGGATCGGCCTGGGTTGACTACCTAGGTGTGGTTCCGCGTCCAAAATGAAATAATACAAGTATATAAGTAACTTGATATACCAGAATTACATTGGGATATCAAAATGTAAAAACCGTTGAGGTGCGCAAGCCGGACGCATTTCTTATTAAATGCGTCCTTACTGGTGTTTGGTTTATAACGTGAACAGTAGAATTACATCCTGTTATTTAATTAGTTACTGATCAAACAGATGAAACAGAAAAAAGCTCTAAATCAGTTCTGTCCAACGTAATTTGCACTCATTTTACCCTGTTTCTAATTTTAACGCTCCAGTTTTATTCGATTCAGAACCCCAAGAAATATTGAAAAAGCGTAATTTAGAGTATAACCATACAATTATGTTACATAACTTTTCGGAATTATTTCGCATAAACAAAGCTTTTTATGAGACCGGATGGTTCTGTCTTTTGTATATCATATGCGATAAATATGCGCACTTTCTTTGAAAAATCCGGAAAAAGAAATAACTAGTAGAAACGTAAGTTCACAGGTTACAAAGCATCTCAGAAACCATTGCGGGTCTCCGCACCGGAATTTGTCTATAGTTTTCTTGATACTATCCTGTCATGCTAAATGTTCCTTTACAGGCGTTTAGCTGTCAATCGATCAAAACCGAAACTTCTAAATCCAGATGCATTGCCGCTGGAAGGACTGTACCCATTTCCCTAGCTATAATATTTTATCTCCCGAGTTCTGGATTATTTATATCAGCTTTGGAATTCTATTGACCTCAAAGATTGTTATAAGAAAAAAAAATCCGGTTTTGGCTTTAAGCCCCGGCTCCCAATACGAAGCCCTGGCGCGGAGTGCCCTCTCCTGTAGCTGCACATTTCTTTTTAAGCGCATACTTTTAACCTTTTTTGCGAGAGAAGAAAAAATACATAAAAAATGATCTTTTTGGACCGGTTGTTAAATAAAGCTAAAAGGTCTTTGACACATGTTTTATATCATATATAAAATAAATGTAGCGGACACTCAGGTAAATTAATACGGAAACAAAGGAACATTGACCTCGCTTTTAGTTAAACTTAAATATAATTCTAATATAAAATATTCTTCTTTAATTATTTGTCTGAGAAATTTAATAAGAATGTGATAGATTCATGGTGAAGGAAATATAAGTTCAAATAAGTAAAATAAGCGTCATTTTCATTATGAAAATTCTCTAATTAAAAAAAGGTACCTCGGAACTTTAACTCATCACATCGGATTTGCTACGCTCATCCTCCGTAGTTCAGACTCGCTACGCTCATCCTCACTAGCTCAGACTCGCTACGCTCATCCACTCCCTCACGCTCACAGACTCGCTCGCTACGCTCATCCTCACTACTTCACCTCGCACGCTCTTCCTCACTAGCTCAGACTCGCTACGCTCATCCTCCCTAGTTCAGACTCGCTACGCTCATCCTCACTACCTCAGACTCGCTACACTCATCCTCACTAGCTCAGACTCGCTACGCTCATCCTCACTACTTCAGACTCGCTACGCTCATCCTACTTCACTCGCTACGCTCATCCTCACTACTTCAGACTCGCTACGCTCATCTCACTACTTCAGACTCGCTACGCTCATCCTCACTACTTCAGACTCGCTACGCTCATCCTCACTACTTCAGACTCGCTACGCTCATCCTCACTACTTCAGACTCGCTACGCTCATCCTCACTACTTCAGACTCGCTACGCTCATCCACACTACTTCAGACTCGCTACGCTCATTCTCACTTCAGACTCGCTACGCTCATTCTCACTACTTTAGACTCGCTACGCTCATCCTCATAATATACAATTTTCTAAATATATACTGCAACACTTCTTTAGACGTCCTCAGATAGTGAATACATCCGTTTCATTCTCAGCGGTCACCCGAGAACTTAGAGAATTTATTTATAACCTAAATGTGTACACTTCCACTAAATTTCAACTTTTTTTAAAAAAAAACCTACACAAGTCATTTGATAAAAATTGAACTTATGCTGGTAATGAGATGCAACTTGTCACATATGTTCTTCTTATACGTGGCTATATGCGTGCCAAATCTTATTCCGCATTTATGATTTTTCGAAATTTTAGCTGAATCATCATTATGATGACGACTCAGCAAAAAGATGATGACTAACTACAACGGTAGAGACCGTTGTAATTGCACAAAGATTTGAATTTTGCACAAAGTTTCAACTATCGAGCATAAATACACAAGGAGCAAGGAGCTACGATGATAACAGACACACACACTCTCTCTCTCACACACCCACACACACTAACACACTCTCATACACATACACACTCACACATACAGATAGACAACTTTGTGAATCCACTCAGGAGGCCATAAAAATACCTGAAACGGATAATTTCGGTAAAATCCTGGTTCCGGATTTTTTTGCAAACACAATACTTGTCCTATATACCTGCGATATAAAGGAGGAAAAATAATAATAAAATATAATTAAAAATAAGTAGAATTAATTATTTTCCCTGTTAATTATTTGGTTCCTATGTATTAGATGTTGGCCGAAGCAACAAAGAATTATGAATCTATAGGCGTAACTGAATAAATTATAGATTTTATTACTAAAGTGAATTCAAGCGAGGGAAACAACAGTTATTTTGTGCTCTAAGCGCAGCCGGCAGTATTTATACGATGCAATATTTTGTCCTGTCTCTAAAGAAACTTATAATGTATGAGATAAATACAAGAGGCCTTCAGCCTCTTAGCTCCGTGGCTTTAGCTCTTTAGCTAATGCGCTTTAGTTAAAGCGGCTATGAAGATCGGAAGGGAAACAGTGTTTCGTTGGTATATTTTGATGTGACTTGTCATACCGTGTAAACAACACTCCTTTTAGTCTATATTGTTTCTTTAACTTAAAATATTTAAATAAAATTTAAAGTATTATTGATATTAGGAGAGCAATCTCCATATTATGTTTCCTAATTGGAGTTCTGAGTCTTTCAGTATTCAAGAGGACTTTAGTTCTATAAAAAGTTAATTCTAGTTAGCTATAGTTCTTCTGGATGGTCGCTAAAAAAATAGATACTAGGACTTAAACTCAATAGATATTGGTATTCTAATAATTGGTCTGGCTTCCATTGAGGTATCAATTCTGATAAGTTAGTCCTTATTTTACAAGGAGTACTCACGACATTCATAATAGTACTTGGCAAGTCCAGTATTATTTTACATATTAAATGTTGAGCTGTCTCGACTTCGTGAATAGCAATAAAATCTTTGATTAGGCTTATACATGCATGATTAATCCATATTAAATCAATTAGACTTTTACCACTGTAAGTAAGACAAGTATAATTACCTTTCTTATCAGAGATTGAACGCCCATAATAACAAAATATATCCAAAGTTTTCCATTATTTCGACCAAGGCTTTGCCCTGCTTATTAATATTGTAGTCACAAGTATTTCTACATTGTAATAGGGAAGACTTATACAATATGTCACTATCTAGCTGGTTTAGGTTGCCTACTCGTCCATAGAAGTCTCCACCAATTATTGTTACTGTATCTTCATTATTATTTAAAACAAGGTTGACTTCAGTTCTACAATTATTTATAAAGAAAGCTATATATTTCAACCCCTTTGGGTCATCTTCAGGCCTAAACAACAAATAAAAATAAAAAGTACAAAACATTTGACAAAAACAAAACATTATAAATAAGGTAGCTAAATCAAGATTTAAATAGAAACAAAGCAAAACTTACTACACTCGTATCCTCTTAAGATTATTAAACAACTACATTTACTAAAAAATGTCAAATAAACTAAACAAACAATTAGCAGCTCTCCTTTAGTTTTTACGCTCTCCTGTCTTGGACTAAATAAGTCATTCTCTAAATCATTCATAAATACCTCACTTAGTAGGGGGCTTAGTGGGGATCCGATAGCTAGTCCATTATCTGTTTCAAAAAATTTTCCGTTGAACTCAATAACATTTTGATCAATACACATTATCATAATACTCAACAGTTGTTCAGCTACCTTCGGGTCCGCCTTACTATTGTTCAGTTCCTTTTTTAAATAGATTTGACCCGGAGGTATTGATGGGAAAAGACTAACCACATCAAATGATACCAATGTAATGTTTTCCATACTAATCTGTATATTTTTTAGGACCTGTATGAGACCATCCCTATTTTTTATTATTTTTTATTCCATTCATATTACGACTGTATCTTCGTCACAGAAAGCTGTGATTTCAGAGCAAATATCTGTTAATATTTGTTTAAAGTATGACAAATTACAATCTGGTTTTGTGTAAGACTAAGCAATCAGCAAGATTTGATTTTCATACATAACTTTAATTAGTATCCAGTGTGATGTTAGTTGGACAAGTTGGTGTTGTAGTTGGGCGACCCTAATTAGCAGAATAAGATTTTCTACAAAATATTTTGCAGGATGAGATCTATTTTGCAGAACGGGTTCTTCCAAGGAAGCTAAAGCGTTAACACTTTGTATGATTGATACAATACGCATTACAACACATCCCTACAAATTTCAACTCATTCGTACACCATATGCCGTCCTCAGAGTTAAGCAGAATGAGATCTATTTCGCAGAACGGGTGCTTCCAATGATGCACCGCTTATTTTATTTATAAGCGAAGGTGTCAGGTTACTTTTTTGATGTTTCAAAATTTAACCTATAGGGTTCCCTCTAGTAATAATATCTCTGGCATCGAGTCCAAAAATGTGTTTTTTGTGTTGACTTGTCATAAAACAACCTCAATCTAAGCAAACAGAAACATTTTATAAGACCATAGTCTTTAGGATGATAATTAATTTATTTCTATTTGTCCAAAAAAAGTTATACATCTTGCAAAATACAGATAGCCCAAACATTTAAAGTATTTAGAATTTTTATTTTATATTTATGTGATAAAAGAATATTTATTTCAAGTGTAATCATATTTTGTGTTAAAAATAAAAATAAAACATAATCTTTTTTAAATGTTAGTTTAATAAAGACACACTTCTCAGCCTTATGGCATAAATAACTATTGTCATATCCAATAGATGTTTGTGATTCATTTAATACTAGGTTTTTAAAATTACTTAAAACGAGCGGCAAATTAAACTCTATTTGTTTGCACAACTCAATTTTTTTATATTTTTGCAAGTGATCAGAGTTTTTCCCTTCAAATATTAATTATTAATTGTAATGTAAGGATAATTAACCATAAGTTTTTCAATATAATTATAGGAATCGTAATTTTAAACTTATACTTAAGGCAATAAACTTACGTCTATAATTAATCAACGAACAGTATTATCAAACAGTTTCTCTTTTCTATAACTAAATGATTGTAACAATTATTTCACAGAATTTAATACAAAGGTTTTAAATCAGCAAGTACATATTAATGTTTGCAACCATAGAGATTATATACTAGAGGGGGCATAGCCTATCTCAATACATTGAGAGGCCTGAAACATCTTTTTGGGGCTCTGTGTAACCTCATTGAAACCTCCGTCAAAGTGAATTAAGGTTATAGTAATCATTTGTTTTTGGCTTACCGGACATTAATATTGTTTTAATATTTCATTAATATTAAAACCATGCCATTATCTGTGTTATTTAATATATTACCTTGGACGGTGTGATGTCGTTCCGTCGACAAATCATTCCGTCGACAAATCACTCCGTCGACAGTCGACGGAAAAATTTGTCGACGGAACGAAACGAGTTGTTGCGTCGACAAATTCATTCCGTCGACAAAATCACCTCCGTCGACAAATAACTTGTCGATGCAATGATTTGTCGACGGAGTGATTTGTCGACGGAATGATTTGTCAACGCAACAACTCGTTCGTTCCGTCGACAAATCATTCCATCGACAATCATTCCGTCGACAAATCACTTCCGTCGACAAATAACTTGTCGATGCGAATGATTGTCGACGAAGTGATTTGTCGACGGAATGATTGTCGACGCAACAACTCGTTTCGTTCCGTCGACAATCATTCCATCGACAAATCATTCCGTCGACAATCACTCCGTCGACAAATAACTTGTCGATGCAATGATTTGTCGACGCAACAACCGGTTCGTTCCGTCGAAAATCTGTAGACCTCAGTGTTTAGATGTATGTTAATTGCATACCTTTGAAATGTAAGGCAAGGAGAAGAGTGAAACAAGCAGAGTAGAGATTTATTTGCTCCCCCTTATTACTAAAAAAGGAAAAATCATTTTCATTTTTAGTAATAAGCAATACAATAGTACGCTACTTTCAAAGTCCAACTCCAACACGACCGCAATGTTAAACGTAAAAGCGCAGTTACGATTAACAGATATATTTAATAATTACAAAACTATAAAACGTAATTTTAGAAGTTAATTTTCTGTTTATATATTATCAAATAAGTATGTGAATTCAAAATTATAAATAGATTTTGGTAGACAATCTCTATAAAAAAAAAATTAGGTTTTTTATCACCATTCCTAATTAAGTATATTATTTGTATATCATATATATAATATATATACATAATATATATATTATATATATATATATACTATATATATATATATATATATAATATATATATATATATATATATATATATAATATATATAATGTTATGTAATATATTTCATAGAAAATTATATCCTTCATATTCACAAATAATATTATGTTGTCCCTATCGCAGTCTTAAAAATAATTTAAACGCCTGACATATGCAAGTAGACAATTGAACAATACAGGCTGGAATTGCAAAAATAGTATTCTCAAAAATATTTGTCGACGGAAAGATTTGTCGACGCAGTGATCTGTCGATGGAATGATTTGTCGACGCAACAACCCGATTCGTTCCGTCGACAAATCATTCCGTCGACAAATCATAGCGTCGACAAATCATTGCATCGACACAATTATTTGTCGACGGAGCGATTTGTCGACGCAATGATTTGTCGAAGGAATGATTTGTCGACGGAACGAACCGGGTTGTTGCGTCGACAAATCATTCCATCGACAGATCACAGCGTCGACAAATCGTTCCGTCGACAAATAACTTGTCGATGGAATGATTTGTCGACGCAACAACCCGATTTGTTCCGTCGACAAATCATCTCCGTGACAAACTCAAATTATTGTCGATGACGATTGTCGACGCAATGATTTGTCGACGCTATTTTTGTCGATGGAATGATTTGTCGACGAAGTGATTTGTCGACGGAACGATACGGAGCCTACTTCGACGTCTACACGATGTGTTAGGCACTGGGTTGAACACCAGGTTGGATCCTCGACACTGATTTTACTCCGTGTAGACGGGGGTTCAACACATCGTGAAGACGAGGTGTATTTTACTATAATTTTGTTCTGTTTATTTGATTATATTAAAAGTCGAAGATAGTCAGGTTATTTTTTAGATGATTCAACATTCTACCAATAGAGTTATAATATCTCTGTTAGACAGAGTGAGAGGAGGGGAGTTGGAGCTCCAACGATATGGAGCGCCAAAGAACGGCGCTCCAACGACTTGGAGCGTCTATGATTTTAGAGAAATCACGCGAGAAAATGTAAGTCCAGGCAATTCGTTGGCGCGCCAACGAATGGCACCCCGTGAGATGCTGCTGTCTACATAGAGTTATTATTACTAGAGGAGCCCTATAGATTAAATCGAGAAACATTGAAAAAGTAACCTGACACCTTGGCTTATAAAGAAATAAAATCAAATAATCAGTAAAAAATTACTATTACTTTTACAGTAAAACGTTAAAAATACAAATCAAAACACAAACAATGTACAGGAAGCCGAAATGAATTGATTTATTATAACCTGAATTACTCTTGTAGGAGGTTTCAATGAGAAACAGAGCCCTGAGAGGCCAAAAAGATGTTTCAGGCCTCTCAATGTAATGAGATAGGCTATGCCCCCTCTAGTACATGCAAAAAGACTAAAACTATAGTTTAAGGCCGTATCAAGACGTTTCCTAACATTTTCCTAACATTCTCCTATCGCGTTTAAAAAGTCTTTTAGAGGCTTCGCATGATTTATTTAGTAAGAACCTAAGGTAGTTAAGTCAAAATGTGATACATTGTAATAACGTAATATATCGCAAAATATCAATGTTATTAACTTATTACCTGGATTTACGACACACTTTGTCATAAACACAATGCGGCCTTGCATGGCGAATGTTAAATATATTAGAAACTTTATTTACATATGTTTCAGTAAACAGTAGACTTAATACAAATACAATGTTCAATTATTGTTACACGCTTTCATAAATAAAGCAGTATCAAGCGTTTCAAGTTTGAACGTGGACCAATTTGTACGAATCCAAAGGTGTCTAAATGAAGACCTGTTAATCAGTGCAACACTGTTTTCATTTTGCTAAATCATTTACACAATTTTGTTTTCGTATTTTGTCATCAAATTCATTTTTGTTTGTGTAAATATGTTTGGTATAATAATGGCTGAATTATTCACACCGGACCAACTGAATTTCCTCTTTGAATCGATAGCCCGCCACAAACAGACCATAGAAAATAACAAATCTGAATTGTGTTAAAAGAATTTCAGGGTAAACTCCCTAATAGTAAGGTAAGTGGTTAACAGTAACTTATATTATGTAAATTTATGGTAGATAGTTATTAATACGACAAAGTGTGTAAATCCAGGTAATAAGTTAATAACATTGAATTTTGCGATATATTACGTTATTTACAAAGGTATCACTTTTGACTTAACTACCTTAGGTTCTTACTAAAAAAAATCATGCGAAGCCTCTAAATGACTTTTAAAACACGGGAACGATCATATAAATTTCGTGGCTTAAAAACATTTCCCTTACCTAAACCTAAGGTGAGTGTTTATATCAGAGTGAAGACAATGGAACGCATTTCAGATTGTCAGGCATGTTGGATTATTTTTCTTAAGAAGAATTGAAAAGACCCTGATAAACAAGAAGAATATCCCTTTTTAGTATTTTCATAACAAACCATAAAAAAAAGTGTAAATAAATGATAATAACCCTGTTAATTCAATATTTATGAATAAAATTAGGAATTAAATGATACATTAACATAATTATTGTATAAAATAAGATTATACCATAGTAACTTTAATGTAAGTAATATTCATTGTTTTTCCAAAAGAGAAGATGAATCCTTACCTTTTTCGTGACTCTGCCTTACTAGAGAGAATAATAGAAGAGTGTGCTATGACATTTATTCTGTTCTACTTTATGCATATGTATTTATAATAAAGTCTATTATATACTACAGTGTGATTATGTACCCAACTTAACTATCAAATTCTAAACATCAATTACATGTCTACTTCATACGTTTATTTTTTATTAGGAGATTGATCCTAACTAAATTTTAATAAGTTTCATCAAACTATCTTTTTGTATATAGGCTTTAGGGGGGAGGGGTGTGATAATTATATGTAATCAATATGTTTATAGTATTGCCACACGGTTGTAATTAGTTAACAGCATGGGAAATTAGTTAGAGACATTGTTTAACATACAGGACTGATCTCATTGGCTCCCTCACATTATTTTTCCCACACTGGTCTAGATTATAACGGTGAGTGATACTATCAAGGTAGCAAACAGAACTCTGCCATGTCCCTTAAATGTGTAATTATGTTGAAAATTATTTACAATTTCACCATTGGAATTGAAGTTTCATCAAATTGGATCATCAGCCATTTGAGCTAAAAATGTTCAAATATATGTGCGCATCAGTGGTGCGCATCAATTTATATATTTGAGAACTCTGTAAGCCACAGATATAATTGAGGGCATCTTTCTATTCAAAAAATTTCAAAATAACATACACACAATTATCAATATTTTATTAAATTTGAATGCGTTCGTCTTGACAGAAGTGGACCGCTCATAATGAAAGATAAGAATATGTGCCAAGTTAATATTTGGCACATATTTATGTGCTGGAGTATTTGTCTGACTAAGGCTTAGCTAAAGTAAGTCAGAAATAATAGATCAAGGGTTGTCTAGGTGTCTATATGACAAACTTCCTTAATTGTGTTGGTCATAACAGAAAGTAAAAATAAATGAAAAATTCAAATCAACTGAATTTTAAAATAAAATTTAACAATAAGAGAATTTTAATACAAGTTAAATCCTATATAAAATGGAATATTATCATCATGTAGTATGCAATCGATGCCTCGATGAACTTGATATTCTGACGTGGGCATCGTTGTGAAGTTTATAGAAAAATCTGTGTCCGAAGTTCAGTCACACATGTAACCTTCATCATAACAGGCAACATGGCTTGGCAATAAACCTCCTCTACGATGGATAGTCACTAAAGTAGCCCTAGCGGCTAAAATTTTCTTTTGACACTTTGAAGTTGTATCGCAACCCAATGTAGGTGAATAAAGTCACTTGATGATTCTATATATACCACTATAATCCTCTTGTAAGCAGAATTGGAACATAAATTAAGAAAATGGCATTGACATCTAACAGCAGTACTTATGTAATAAGTTTAATTCAACTGGTGTCAATGCATCCTTTATCAGTTAAAAAGCTAGCATACAGTCCTCCAGATGATAAAATGAATAGAAGATATTCATTCTACTGCAGCAATCGCATGGAAGAGACTGAGTTAAACTATATTTTCACAACCACAAAGCTGATATACATACTTCTTTTATTATAAGCAAATTAACTTAGATGATGAGTACAAATAACAACAAATTTGTACTAATTTTCGTAGATACGTGTAAGATTTGAACCCATTGGACGTCTGAACAATTTGAATATGTATGTAAGAAGTTATCTAGACAATAAATAGCTGTAAACATGTCAATGATCCTTGAATTAACCACAGGGCCGTACAGAATTATTAAATAATACCAATGTCTAATAAATAAAATTAAAATATTTGAACGTAACTGAAGTAAACAAACAAACCCTTCCAAACACATTTTTTTCACAAACTTTCAACACTTGTAACTTTAATAATACGCAATGTAAAACTTGAACTTGATAGCTCATTGGGAGCGTACAACATTCTAGATCACAATTATACATACTTCCGGTAAGAAATTAAACTGCTAATTTTTTATTTTTTCAAGGAAAAGAATTTAAAAAAAATAAACAAGAGAAAATTTCCATAGCCCATGTATGACTGGAATCGGTTGTATTTGTTTATCTAAGCTTCATTTTGCCTTAAAAATGAAAAAAAGGCCCAGGCTTGCCTTTTCGTCTCTTTAGCACATTAAACAGTAGTCTGTCTTCAATTCAACTGTACTAAAATAAAATGTTTACATTAACAGAAAAACATGAATAATAGTTTGACATACTAAAAATTTAAGGGACTAAATATTAAAAACTTTTTACAATGCATTCTTCGTCATCTTTTTTCTTTCTATATTATTAATTCGGACCAAATCGATTGCGTTCCAATGACCTTGAAAATGGACCAATCACTTTTGAGTACCCGGTTGTCTTCACTCTGATTATACAGGCACTCTAACCTAAACCTAAGGTGAGTGTTGGAGAATGTTAGGAAAAAAGTTAGGTGTTAGGAAAACCTTAGGTGAGTGTTAGGAGAATGTTAGGAAAATGTTAGGAAAACGTCTTTGAATACGGGCCTTAGTCTCTTTGAGTACATGACTCTATGGCTGTCTAGCAGTTAGAAATGAACAACGCTTACCAAAATAAAGCTGCTTCCGCCGCATCTTGGAAGCGCTGCAAGAATATTGCTTAAATCATAGAGATATTATTACTAGAGAGGTCCTATCAGTTAAATTTTAAAACATCTAAAAAGTAACCTCAACAGCTATAACCTTGAAGCAGTAGCATAAAGGTATATTACTGGAGAAGCCCTAATGATTGTATTTTAAAACATCGAAAAAGTAACCTGACCACCTTCGGCTATCAATATAATCAAATAATCCGAACAAAAATACAAAAACTTATATTGCAGAACGTTTAAAATTCAAATCAAAACACAAAAAATGTGTGGGGGAAGCTAAAAATTGATTTTTATAACCTTAATTTACTAAAGGAGGAGGTTTCAATAAGTAACACAGAGCCCCTGAAAACACCAAAATGATGCTTCAAGCCTCTAAATGCATTGAGTGTGTACGATAATTTTGTACCGTTTGTTTGGTTATATTAATAATCGAAGGTGCTAAGTTTACTATATAGATGTTGCAAAATTGAACCCATAGGTAATAATATCAACAAATATTCAAACTCTCAAGTAATGATATCTCAATCAAGGATCTTGAATAAAGGGGTGGCGCATTTAGGAACTTTTGTGACCCCATGGAAGTTGTATGAGATAGAGAAATAAGAGCAAACTTACCATCCCCTTGGTTATAATGGAAAAAGGCGCCAAACGCAGGGTTTGTAGCAAGGTTGTCGAGTTTGCTTCTCAACTTTCTTCTGTGCTTCTCGTGATTGTTACATTTATGGTGCTTGTTAAGTCATTTTTGCATATTTTAATTTCAAATTTTGGACTTTAATTTGCTACTGATAATTTAAGCGTGTTTTGTTATAACCTTCTCAAGCAATAAACAATGGGGAACCCAAGGATGTTGAATAAAGGGGATGACGCACTAAGTCGAATTGCCATTCAACAAAGTGACCCCAGAAAATAAAAACATAGAGAAGAATTCAACACGAAACACACGTCGAAAACCAACTGCACATGCTTGGTACGAACTGCGCATGCTTGGTACGAACTGCGGCATGCTTATGATCCTTATAACAGCGCAGGTCTTAAAATTTAGAGGCAAACTTAACTCTCAATGGGTTTCCCATTGTTTTGCTTGCGAAGGTTATAAACAAATAGAAAAAAGTTCATACTTTTTAACTGTTTTTTTTGTTAATATTGCTTAAAATTAACAACATTAAAGAAAATTAGAACATTACAACCAAAATTGAATCTTGAAAACTAGCCAAAACATTTCACTAGGCAAAAAAAGACCAAAATATTAACACATTTAACTTACTCTCTCTACGAAAAGTAAACGGCAAAGCTTCAATTACTCTCACTAAAGTGGCTACCTAGAGTCCAAAATGTAAAATATAAGCACAAATGACTTGACAAGCACCAAATGTAACAGTAACGAAAGCACGAAGAAAGTTGAGAAGCAAACTCGACAACCAAGAATTGTATAACGACTTAGCTACATAACCTGCGTTTCCCCTTTATTCAACATCCTTGGGGAAACCATTGAGAGGTAAGTTTGCCTCTAAAATTTAAGACCTGCGCTGTTATAAAAATTGTAAGCATGCGCAGTTTGTACAAAGCATGTGCAATTGGTTTTTGACGTGTGTTTCGTGTCTAATTTTCTCTATTTTTTTTGGTTTCGATGGGTCACTTTTTGTATGGCAAATCGACTTAGTGCGTCATCCCTTTATTCAAGATTCTTGATCTCAATGATTAAGGTTATAAATACATAGTAAAGAGTATATACACATATTATAGTATATATTACACAAGAGAGGGCATAGCCTATCTTAATCTATGTTAAGTCTATAGTTAAGTCATGGTCTATCTCAATATGTTAAGAGGCTTGAAACGTCATTTTGGGGCTCTGTGAAAATTAAAGTGCAGGCAATTTGTTGACGCGCCATTCGTTGGAGCTCCACTTTAAATGGAGCTCTATCGATGTGGAGTGCCTATAAATGGCGCTCCAACGAATTGGACCGCAAATGACGGCGCGCGAACGAATGGCGCTCCAACAACTTGGAGCGCCTACGACTGGTACCCAACATTAGACGCATCGGATCTCACGGACTAGAAAACCTGACCTAACCTTGCTTGTTTTGATTGAGATTTTGTAGTTAAAGATCGTTCAGGGTTTATTATCTTTGGCCAAGACTTTATCACATTCATTATTGTTTACGATAATTTCTTTAACTTTTTTCAAATTTGTGTCAATATTTACTTAAGTTGAAGAGTTTAATTAATATTAATAGTTTTTAAACTTGGTTCAAAATAGCTCTCGAGTAAGCATGACAAATTTACGAATCCAGTGCAAGAAATGTCGGCGTAGCCTGTTCGACCAATCACCGTCTGTGTTTAATGTCCACAACGTTAAAGTTGATTTTATTCGACAGAGTAACACAAATAATTGTGATTTAGTAAACGATTCGTTGTATTTTGAGGAATCAGGTTTGCCAACTTGGATGCGAGATAAAATAGACGAGGTAAGTTTACTTATTGTTCATCAATCATTTGATCTTAATAATTGAGGAACAGAATCAATATGGGAGTTTACTCATGTATTTTTGACTGGCCAATACGCGTGTCAAAAGATATAAGGTTTAGCCGCTAGGGCTACATTGACGTAGTTACTGCTGCATATAGAGATATATTTCTAGAGAGGGCATAGCCTATCTTAATACCTTGAGAGGCCTGAAACATCATTTACAGTCTATTGTTTAGTTTAAAAATCCCAAGGTCATAAGTATTTTAGGAATTGACCAATCAGAGAAGCCGCTGCTAACCTCTAAATTAAAAAGAGAAAAAAATCCCTACCACAATAACCGCAGTAGGTAAAAACCTTCTTCGCGGCAATCGTTCACTTTGTTTGTGGTTCTTCTTTTGATTACATCGTTTTGAAAACTACTTTCAAATTAATCTTAAAAATGATATTTTAAAATAAAACTACAAAACATTGCCAAGAAAATACGGGTAAAATAACCTGATTTGTTTACATAGTTTTTTCCCGCTCCTTTCTTGCAGGGATTTTTTTCTTAAGAATCAGTGGTGTCTAAACTGACCTGTCAAGATTTTTAAACTAAACGATAGACTGTAGTATGTTCACACTCACTTCTAATCAGCAGATCGTGTATACAGTCTATTGTTTAGTTTAAAAATCCCCAAGGTCATAACTATTTTGGGGATTGACCAATCAGAGAAGACGTTGCCAACCTCTCACTTAAAAAGAGAAAAAAAATCCCTACCACAATAACCGCTGTAGGGAAAAAACCTTCTTCCCGGCAATCGTTCACTTTGTTTGTGGTTCTTCTTTTGATTTCATCGTTTTGAAAACTACTTTCAAATTAATCTAAAAAATGATATTTTAAAATAAAACTACACAAAGAAACGTAAAAAAAACATAGCCAAGAAAATACGGGTAAAATAACCTGATTTGTTTACATAGTTTTTTCCCGCTCCTTTCTTGCAGGGATATTTTGCTTAAGAATCAGTGGTGTCTAAACTGACCTGTCAAGATTTTTAAACTAAACGATAGACTGTAGTATGATACCTCAATACTGTAATATTAGCTGTATGAACCATGTGGAGGGGATCCGATCGCATATACTAGAACTAGGGAGACGGAATCTAAATGGATCTAAAAACTTAATTATTCATAAAATTTACTTTTTATTTATTTATTATTTATTTAATTAAAAAAAGATGAAACCCCCTCCTAACGGATTTTTAAAATCCCTGGGGTAGCTTTCTGAAAAGAAAAATATTTAGGTTAGTTCTCTTATGTTTTTGTATGTGCTTGTATTTTTTTACTCGATAAAGCTTATTTGTTCTTAACTCATTGAATCCTCCTCCAAGAGTGAGTAAAGGTTATAATAAGTCAATTGAAAAATCAGCTATTGTCAATACTTGCTGTTATACAACAGCAAGTATTGACGATTGCTGATTCTTCTACTTGCAGTAAATACATCCTCTTTGATTTTATAATAAATCAATTGTTATCAATTGTTCTTGGTTTCCCACTGATTCTTTGTTTTTTATTTGTATTTTAAACGTTGTACTATATTAGATACTGTATTATTGTTCTTTTTATTTGATTATATTGATAGTCGAAGGTGGTCACTGGTCAGGCTACTTTTTCAATGTTTCAAAATCCAACCCATAGTAATATATCCCTGTGCTGCCACGGAGGTTACACTAATGTCATGTTGCCTGTCATTGACAAAGGTTTTCAGCCTAGCTGATAGAGTTTATAAGGTGATTTCAATTGCAGGAATCAGTATAGACGACTAACATTATAATACAAACAAATTAGAGTTGTTCAGAAATTATTCCTCAGGATACATTCATTGAGTTTTAACATATCAATATTCATTTAGACATGTTTGCAATAAAAAAACTGATGTTTTATGGTTAACCTAGAAAATGTAGTTTTGTAATGTTATTTATCAATTATTGCCATGCAACGTCCATAAGCTTTCTGGGCTGTGTGGTTAAAGCAGTCGCTTGGAATCAAAAAGGTTGATGATCCAAATCCTGGCCGGGGCAAACTAATTTTTAGTTTATTTTTGATAGTTTATTTATTTTTGATATATTTGATATGTGTTCATCTGATTAATGGATCAGAATATTTTTCTGCATTTTATTTATTTATTAAACATTAGTGCAAACAAATTTTTAAAAATCTAAAAAACAGTCAATTTGATAATAGAAAAAAAAACATTATGACAAAGTAAGTTTGGTGACATTAGTTCTAAATTGTCGCAGAGAGACCATAAATGGGTTGATGTCAGAGAAGTGCTGATTGAAAATGCTCATTGCTTGGAACATAGAGCTGCTCTGTCGGTACAGTGTTTTATGGAAGGGTAAGCTACAAAGATGTTGGCTCCTTAACTCTTTGCTTGCAACTCTAAAATTACACCTGCTCAACAGATCGGAAACAACATCGTAATCTCCTTGTATTATTTTAAATAAAAAAAAATGCTAATGGTTGATTCCTCCTTTCTTGAAGCGATTTCATACTTAGGGTTTCTAGCCTGTTTGCATAGTCGGAGCTGATCCATTGTTTGAAAACGCCATTATCGTTGGTAAAGTTCTTTGTAGTCTTTCTAGGTAGTTGGAATGGGTTGATGCAGTAGGATTCCACACTACACTGCAGTATTCTATGATAGGTCTGACCAAAGCAGTGAAAAGGACTATTTTACTACTGACACAAACAGTTTTGGACACCCTTAGCAATAATCCAACATTTTTAAAGGCTTTAGAATAAATGTCAGCAATGTGAGGTACGAATGACAACTTGCTGTCAAATAGGACTCCAAGTTCTCTCACATTTTCAACCTACTCCATCTTTTGTCCTTCTATGAAGTAGGCCAAACATCCCAAGTTTTCTTTTTAGAGAAGCAAATGACTTAGTATTTCTTCGGGTTTGTTTGGAGTAGGTTTTCACGACACTACTTAGTAAAAGTGTTAAGATCCTGTTGCAGTACAGCTGTGTCACATGAGTACCTTATAACTCGTGCTATACCATCGTCAGCAAAAACCCAAAAAGTATAAAATAAGAAATAAAATTAAGAAATAACAGGGGACCCTTGTGGCACTCCCGATGTGATGAGATACTCATAAGAGAGAAAACCATCAATTCACACTCTTTGGCGCCTATCAGTTATGTAGGAAATCATCCAGTTTAAAAGTGATTCATGGATACCTATCTCTTGGACTTTCTGAGCTAATAGAAGAATATCAAGCCGATCAAACATGGACATTTAATTCCTGCTCCAAAGCTTAAATAATAAATTCTTTAAAAGATACTTTAAATTAAATTTCAAAAAAATTAATTGCTTCATTTTACAAAACATAAATTTTTTTAACCACAGACTTCAGGAAGTTTTTAAACAAAAATTCCCAGTCTATAAAACTAAAAAACTGATTTAGAAGATCATAATTCCCTTTTTGAAGTTGCACTCAACAAATTTAAAAATTTTTTAAATTAAAAAATGAATGCTAGGTCCTGAGGCTGGAACCTGTATTAGAAGCGAGTGTGTATCCACAATGCTATCAAGGCTCATCAAGGGATATTTGACAGATTTTAATGATAAAAAGTTAATTTCACTAGCATGTGAAATCATTTTTACAAATGATGAGTAAATGAATTATTTCTCCATAAATTAATCAATCTTATAGCTAGTTAACAATTGCAATGACGTCACGCTATTCATAAAAATGTCAGGTTATAACCTCTGACTTTGTTTGGTTTGTTTACATGGAATTGAATTACCTTATAAATTCCTATCATCTTGGTTTCAGCTTGTCTTGTAAATTCATCCTAAGAAACTTATGCTTAGAGGGAGGACTTAAAAGGAAGAGGTTTCCATTAGGTGCCAGAACTGTACTCACTCCGACTAGAGAGAGAGAGTAGAGACTCCTCACTCCTCTACAGCCCCTATTGGTTTACAAACAGCAAGCATTTTTCAGTGACTTGGCATTTAATCACTTAATACAACTCAGATGATAAAAAGAATATTAGCAATTGTAATAATCACTACTTGTTTTGCTTAATTTAAGATAAACTAATAGAGAAATAATGTAATATTTATGTGAAATTGTAATTATTATAAAAAATCAATAAATGACGTCACCAATGTACAGTAACAATGGTACCAAGCAACCCTAGGAATGATAAAAGCCTTTGTATCCTCTCTCTTAGTCTCTTTGAATTCACTGGCGGTTTGACCTATGCAAGGCTGTGGTTGGTAAAACGGATGAGTCCTGCTAAAAGGTGCGTTAGTGCGGTAAGTGAGAATGCTGCAGAAATTACTGACGTTCCGAGAGGTAACGCCTCTAAAATTAACCATTGAAAAAAAAACAGTACCCCTCCCCCTCCAGTGACAAGGTGAATTAGAAAACAAGCTGTCTGAGTGATAGTCACAGAAATCTGTGCTAAACCATAACAACAAAATAAAATTTGTATTTCTTCAGTTAGGAATAGAACAACATTGAGGGTTTGGTTACACAATATTTTGACAGCTGATATTCATCTTTCATTCCTATCTGTTCTTTTCATCATGTTTTGTTAGCCAATTTTAAAAATCTAATTCTAACATAAAAAGTAAAGTGTGATGCAGGTAACTAAGCGATCACCGCATCTTTCTGCCACACCTCTTAGTGAATTTCCTTTGGGATAAATTTGCTAATGAGATAAGAGATTTAACTTGTTGGGGGGAGTCCAACTTCTAAATATAGTCAAAATATTTTTCTAAGGATTTTGAAAGGTAGAAAACTGAATATGTTTTGTGATGGTGTTATGTTATACCCATAACATAATATAAATTGGACACCATGTTGCATTCTTCTGGACTTAAAGTATTTTGTTTTATGATTTTAAATTTTGTGCTAGATCTATATACATATATATGTGGAGACTGGAAATATTGAATGGGGAGTGATATTATAGAAACAATAATATTTTGTCAGTAATGTTATTGTGTTGTTGTTACAGGCAGGTTGGTTGAAAGGAAAACTCCACTGTCCCAAGTGTTCCTTCCGTCTCGGCTCCTTTGACTTTGTTACAGGACAGAGGTGTCCTTGTTCACAATTTGTCATTCCCCCCGTCCACCTAGTCAAAAGTAAAATAGATTATGTCTTCGATATTCCATCTAACCGAAATTCAAGAAATCAGCCAGTTGAAGGACCTACTGCTCCGTGTGAACCCGAAATTGAAGTTGCCCTTGCTATGTAATTTTATTAGTTTATCGCACTTAGATGTATATTGCACTTTTTATAAGATTTTTATTTGCTTAACTTTTTATTGCGATTTAATGAGCATAAATAATTTTAATGTTCGCGTGTCACTTAATGTGTGTTATTTCTTGTCATGTATTCTGAAATACGCAATTATTAGTAGATACAATTATATTTTTCATGGCAGTTTGATTTCATCCTTATTCTGTTGTCGCATCCTTGTAGTCAATCAGCTTTACTCCATGTCTGCAAGTAGTTTTATCTCTAACAGTTCTAAATCGTCTGAAGTTTCAGCTGGCAACACTGCTTGGAAACATACTATATTTCCAAACCAGATTGAAAAGGACAAGTTTATTTATAAGAAAGTAAGATAGACACTGGTTTCTTGTTTTTACTTGAGATTTAACATCCTCAAGCTCTACAAATAGACACCAGCCAAGTAAGCAGACTTCTCGTCAAACCTATAGTAAATCAATTTAAGGATTCTATGTGGAACAAAATTTAAAAGCTTTTGGGATAAAATAATTAATTACCTTGAAAATATTTTATAATTCTCTGTCTTAAACTAATTTCTAAACCTTAAGGAATACATGCAATACTCTATATTGTTGTGTAATATAGGAGGACATTACCACTACTATAATTATTATTTATTCTATTTTTTTTTAAATTTTATTTATTAAAAATACAAATATCAAAAAATAGATCATGTAACCCTTTACCACGAAGGCCTTATAGGGTGGAGGTGGAGTACCAAGTTATGATATGTATTGAACTAATTTAAAGGTTGAAATAACAAAAAATCATCTTTTACATTCAAATAAAAATAAAAAAAAACTAAAGTGAAACTCACAGGAAAGGATGCTCGAGACAAATGACTTAGGCAGAGGGCAAGTTTCATATCAATATTCTTTTAATAAAGCTTGTGTATTGAAAATATTAACAAGGTATAATGATAAATCAAAGAATTCAAATAAATAAAATAGGGAGATTAAAAAAAATACTTAAAGTTCATTAAAAAAAAAATTAATTATTTAGTTTATTTAAAGAATAATGATATTGCTAGAATCTATGTGATTTGTTTGTTTTAAAATAAATGATTTCTTTTAATACAAAAATTAAAATTAGAATTAAATTTAGTGAATAGGTAAATAAATAGTCTCTCCACTAAAAAGTATGTTAATAGATTTATTAGAGAATTAACTTTCTGGTGCATCTGGCCATCATCAGTATATAAAAAGCCAAGAAAATACAACAAACTTAAAATAACTAAAAATACAAAATGTCTAACATAAAGCTAAAGGAAAAATACAGAACAATAACAAAATTAAAATAAATAAATGGGCGAGAAGACAGAAACACGTACCATTCTCTGGAGTGCTAAGAACAATTGTTAGTAATTTTTAATTATTTTAAGTTTGTTGTATTTTCTTGGCTTTTTGTAGACTGATGATGGCCGGATGCAGCAGAAAGTCAACTCTCTAATAAATCTATTAACAAACTTTTTAGTGGAGAGACTATCTATTTACCTATTCTAGGATTACTCCACAGAGCAGTTAACTATATTATTATAAATTTAGTGACTTAAATTTAAGAAACTTTGGGATAATTTATTTGATATAAAATAATTGGTTTCTTTAAGAGAGTGAAAGAATAAAATAAATAACTTAAGAATAATTAGAACTTAGAGATAAAAGTAATGAAATTACAATTTATTCTATTTATTGGATACTATTGAACAACTGATTTTTTTTTATTATTATATTTTTGTCAGGTTCTGGCTTTGGTTTCAGGGAGTGAGTTTTAGTTGGTATGAGGCCGACCCTGAGTCTAACACTTTTAACAGACTGCTGTCTTTGTGCGTACATGTATTTCTTTTTATGGTAATATTTTTTCCACAAGAAAAATTTAGCTAAAAAAACAGCTTTAGAGTATTTGCTTATGATCAAAGTGCAAGCTATCTCGAGTACTGGTTTATTAAATATCAATGGTTCACAATCCCTATACATGAGGACTTTAACATACGTTAAAATATAATATTATTAAACTTAATTCTGAGAGTGTTGCAACTTTGAGAATTTTATGGCGGATTTAAATTTTGTAAACTTTTTCATCCGAGACTTTGATCAAAACATTTAATTGTAAAACTAAGTAGAATAATCATAAATTTAAGAACTCAGCACACCTGGTGTTCTGTCCTTAATACTATTATAGGAGGAGTGTGGAATTGCAAACGTTTTGCAATTCTCTTGATATGAAGAAATGAGGTTTACTTGAGATCCTAAATAGGCGTCTCTAACAACAAAACATAGTTATTTATATTGTTTATTTTTCTGTTCATGAAATAAACAATATAAAACACAATCAAAAGGTTAACGGAGTACGGAAATCTGCATGTAATTTAGTGGAAATACTTAGCATATTTTCTGATTAAAATACAATTTAACAGGGTTAAAAAAATTATTGAACCAATATTTACATTAGATGACTAATTGAGACTTAATTAATATTTTAACTTAATATAACTTACTTAAAACCAGAAGTTTTGCCAACTTTATAATCAGAAAAAGAGACAAAAATTATATTCAAATGTACATTTCTATTTTTCTTTAAAATTTAATTTTTCATATCTTTTCCGGATTTATTTTAAAAGATGTCACTTCTTTTTAAAGGTTTCTCATTTAAGTGGACTTGCGTCATGTAAGTTCTTTATTAGTGTTATTGTATCCTTAACATTTTCGAATGTGTTAAGTTTTGTAATTTGTTTAAGTAAATAATAAGTTTATTCTCTGTGATTCATTTATATCTTCAATATTCTAATACTTGATGTAAAAATGTTTGTTGTAGATGAACCCTAAGGATGGCTATTTTTGTACTTCTGTTCTCTATGCACGGCTACATAATAAAGTTTGCCCAAACATTGGCCAAAATAAATTGAAGTGGGACATGAGTTTCTTTTATTGACCGCACCCTCTCAGGGTTTAAATATAGTTCATATATATTTACACGGTCAAGTTTTTTAAATAATATATAATATATATTATATATATATATATATATATATATATATATTATATATATATATATATTATTATACATATATAGACACACACTATATAATATAATACTATATGTACAACTCGATAATAATGTATCATGCAAACACCACTATATGAGTACATTGATCTTTCTTTCCATAAGAATACAAAATTTATATGGAACAACATTTCAGTGCTTAGATAGGATAAAATAAATGGAAAACACATTCTATTTTTTTTACATTTTATTGTTACAAACTAACACTTAAGAATTTAAATAAATACAAATAAAACTAATAAAAGTATTTAAGTGTCACTTGCTATAAGAATTATACATTAAAATTACAGAGGGCAGAGGATCCAAGTAAAATAATTATCATATAACAAAAGTTAAGAAGAATATAAAAGAGAAAATTTGAGATAGAAAAGAGTCGTAAGCCATTTATCTTCTGTTGTTCTCATCATTAAAACCTAAAAAAAATAAAAATACTATGAGAAAGTTACAGAGAAAGGGTACAAGGTACCTCGGACCTGTTCCTCCTCATTAGATCCACTACCTATACTCATTATTCCTCCTCATCAGATCCACAACCTACTCTCATTATTCCTCCTCATTAGATCCACTACCTATACTCATTATTCCTCCTCATCAGATCCACAACCTACTCTCATTATTCCTCTCATAGATCCTACCTCTCATTATCTCCTCATCCCAAACCTACTCTCATTATTCCTCCTCATTAGATCTACTACCTATACTCATTATTCCTCCTCATCAGATCCACAACCTACTCTCATTATTCCTCCTCATTAGATCTACTACCTATACTCATTATTCTACAGTTCTCAGCTCATGCAACTCAGACACAGCCTTGTAAATTGTTTCCATTGATTTATCATATTTTTGTATTTAAAAATTTTTTATTATTTATATTATTTATTATTACATTATATTATTAAAAAAAAATTATAGAGGAATACAAAGGTGACAATAGACTTACTTTTGCCATCACAAGCAACTATTTTAACTTTATCTGTCCTAGCTACTTCTTGCACTTCTCGAAATTCCACATCATTCAGCATGAATGTCCAAACATTGTCACAAAATCTATAGGTGTTCAATTTACCAGCCTGTAAACAGAAAGTACAAATAAAAAGATATAGGATGCGAAAGCATTGCTATAAAGGTCTTCTGCTGAATTCCTCTCAAGTGTTTGTGTTTCCTTAAACACGACTAAAGAACACAGGTTACCTTGCCACAGACTTAACAAGTCAGTTGTTGGCCAGTGTCCGTGTTTAGGTTCACTATGGTTAACTGTGATGTCACTTAAGTACCTGTAGGGATATTTTTTTCTTTCCAAAGTTGGACGCCTACTTCTATTAAACATCTGTTTTTTTATGTAGAAAGATATAGTGTGAGGAGTATAGTATAGATTTTACAGGGTGTATAATAAATATATAAATAAAGTTTCACAAAACATATGTTTTCGTCATTAGGGACCACTAAAACGGATTTGTGTCGTGGTCCGAGTTTCGACTTCCGCCATGACGCCTATCCCATTAGCTAATTTTATTCCCAAAGGAAATTGGCTAAAAGTGAATAAGGATGAGATTTGAAACATAATTTGCAACAAACGGAGGTACCCCTGTGTTATCCTGATTCCAAACCGTCTTGCAGTTAATAATAAAATCGTGGAAGTAAAGAGCCTCGCCATCGGGGATAACCCCAGCGAGAACAACCTCAGGTGGTAGTAATAACTGGTACACTCTAACTGTGTTCAAAAAGTTGCTTATCATTTATTTGAACAATAATCTATTAAAATCTAAGAGCGTAACTTGGGATGTGAACCACAGACATCTGTGGAGTAACTTTACAAACACTGATGCTTTAACAACTTGACTACAGAGATGGCTATTACAAAGCGTAAATAAAACTCAAAGAGACTTACACTTAGAGGGAGGACGTAGGTAAAATAACACAGCGATAAGAGGTTTGGAAGTGTGACAGTTTACAGTGGATGCCATAACTGTACTTACTCCTACAAGAGGACAAGAGATTCCCCACCCATTTGCATTATTAATATTGGAGCACATATTAATAATGCACCCTATAAGCAGTAGGGTTGCAGACATTCCTGTGACATCACATTAAATCATTTTATACAACAGATTATTAAAAAAATATATGTCATAGGCTTAGAATAATACTATATATAGAAGGAGCTTTACTGATAACACAAAAGCCGGTTCACTGGTGCACTTAAGTAATGCTGCCACCCTAACAATATACAATTTTCTAAAAAAAAGTTGGCAATACTTCCGGTTGCTGAATTATTATGTACTATTATTAATTAATGATTCATAAAATACTAATATAAATATCGGTGCATTACAATATTTAAAATATTTTAAATTGTAGTTTAACGTATTTATTAAAATTATATTAAAAGTTGTCCTCATCAACTAAATGTAGATTCTTGTATTCCGCCACTCTTTTGTCATCTAAGACCGGTTTTATTAAATACTCATCAGGTGTTTTAAGTTATAATATTTGTTCTTTACGATCTTTCTTCATTAATAGATATTTATGACACATATTTAAAAATAATGTTTTGTTGTCAGGTTGGCAGCATTACTTAAGTGCACCAGTCAACCGGCTTTCGTGTTATCAGTGGAATTACATTGTGTTTACGGTCCTGTGCTCCATCTATATATAGTATTATTCTAAGGCCATAGGTAATAATTAAAACTTATTTTGAATTCATTTTACTTAATTTAAGTCAAAATAGTCAAAATGATGTCACCAATACACAGGTTACAACCAATAGGCACCAAGCTTTCCAGGGAATGATAAGAACTGTTGTATGCTCCCTCTATGTAATAGTTTCTTTGGTAAAACTATAAAAAAGTATAGCTGGCACCAAATTTCGAACCTGAGAACCCTAGATTGGTTTTATTTAGCTCAGAACCCTAAATAACATGAAAAATAACATCCTACTCAAAATTTCTTGCAGACATAAATGACAAAGCTAACAATACCTTAAATGTGAGTCTTGATTTGACTCTGGTAGCAAGAGCATTGTTAATACACCTATCGAATTGAAGGAGAACTTTTAAAGCCAACTGTGGGCTTATTTGTCCATACTGAAAAGTAAATAAAAATTAATTAGCAATTAATAAAAGATTGTTTTAAGAGAAAGTTGTTTTGATTGTTACCTCCCTTGGAATCATCTTGTATCCAGCTTGTTTAAAGACCATTTAACATAATTTAATGTTACATTAGAAGTTGGGCACTAATGAGACACCAGGTATTTTTAATTATTTATTGTAATATTTCACTCTTAACTCAGAGCATTATCAAGCAAAACATCTAAAAAAGGAAATCAACTAATTACATAATGAAATATTCTAATGTTACATTCAAAATAATATAAAACTAAAAGTCGTGCTAAAAAGAGAAACTTACTAATTACATATCAGTGGTGTCTAAACTGACCTGTCAAGATTTTTAAACTAAACGATAGACTGTAGTTAAAAGTAAAGCAATATAACCTGCACTAACAGTTAGATACATCCTTAAGATATCTGCTAGAAATGTGTTTCAGTTAAAAACTTCATTATTATGCTTCCTTTCATAATTTAATCAAATCTATTTTTTGTTTTTAACTTCCGTATAATCTAAGTGAACCTTCACAATAAAAGGATCTGTTGTGACATCATATAACTCAATTGACTAAACAAATACAGAGTAAGAACCAGATAATACGAGGAATATGATGATCTGCTAAATACGCAGCATGTATGCAGGATATGACACATGAGTTTCACTGTCAATAACTTGTGAATTCTCCTCTATACTATCAGGATGACAGGAATCATGACATCTAATCTCCTCCTCAGTAACCATGCCAATGTATCAGCCAAATCTTTCTTTGGCTCCAAATACAGTAGTCAAAGCACCACTCTAATCCTCACTACAAACATGTCTTCTTCATAATGTCTTATTTTAGACACATTTCGTCTCTTTAACTGAAAACCTTTTTTCAGTTAAAATATAAATAATACATGGAAAGTAATGAACTGTAAAGCTATTACCTGAATTAATTCATCTAAACTCTCCTGCAACGTATTTCCAAGAGTAGTATTTCTATAAAGCTGATAAGTCATTTTCTTACTATGTGTATTAAACTAATATTTTATTACTAAAAATTACAAGGTAATACTTTATGGAAGCAGAATTAATATAATTTTAATTACTAAACTTAGTTATTCACCATTATACCTATTCAATAAAAACAAAATGATAACTTTCCTATTCCTTTAAAAAAAATTGGGCAAAATTACATGTTCGGAATTTAATCACAAGAATACCGCTCCCGATTACTTTAACGTTTCATTTACGAACACATTGTTTATACATTTAAGAAAGAAGAGGAAGAAGAACCCGTTAAAAGATGAAGAATTTTTTAGAACGTTTGTTATAAAAGTTATGAGAATACTAACAAAGAGACTAATACTATTATTAGTATTTAGTAAGTAATTAGTATACTAGTATTAATCTCTTTGAATGCTAAGTATTCTTTTACTAGAAAATGCGACATACGACAGTATAGACAGTAAAAGTGGGGGGGGTCGATTCAAATCAGCTTCATGGTTCTTAATATATAAATATATATATATATATATATATATATATATATATATATATATATATATATATTATATATGCTGAGTTCCTAGACGTGTTTTTCTCAGGACAACGCTTTCTCAGATCGGAACGAAATTTGGTTAATCGTAGCAAATCAAAAAAGAGAACCCTATTTTTGTATGATTCATGTGTGACGTCATTACTTATAATTATGAAAAAGCGAATTTTTCATGAATAAAAATTGTCAGCATTTCGGATTTAGGGGTCCAAACCAGAGACTATAAATAAATAAATAAGTGGTTTATTTACACTATAAATATTTTTTAAGCAGATTAACACTTAGATAACAGTAGATAGCAGATTTAACACTATAGATACTTAAACAGTAAGACTGTCGACTCAATGGTGGGAAAATTTGGATTCCGTTCGACACTAGCGCGGCGAGGGACCTACCTTTTAATTGAGTGGGCGTGTCTTGATTTCCCGCTTTTTGTCCACAGTCAGTTTGAAATTTAATTTTTATACTTTGTATAGTTATACTTCTAACTAACCGTACCGCTTTAACTTACACAGAACGCTTTAGATTATTTTTAAGTTTTCATTCAAGTAATTTATTAATTTAATTAATTCAATCAGGTAATAATGAAATAGTGGCTAAAGTTTACACGTGGTAGAAGATAGATTTTGGCATTTAATCCAGCCTGTATTTTAATTACATCGGCAAGATGCGCACATGTGATTTAATGTAATTACCTGATAAAATCGACTTATTAATAAATTAATTAAATGAAATTTACACTTATCTGCTATCAGTAGCGTTCTCTGGAATTTTTAAAAGGTTTTATTTACTTTTAGTTTCTGAATTTTTGAAATACAGAACATGCAACGGCGAACCGTTTTTGTGAAAATACATACAGAAAATAATCATTTTATAATAATAATAATAAAATGTAGCTGTCATAACCAAGAATTGCCATGGTATTCATAAATTTAAATATAATCAGTCATTTTTGGAAAGCTATTGGGGTTAGTTCATGAGTTGTCCGCACCGGTCCGCCGCAGCGCTATTTTTAGTAGCTTGCGATAATCGAATCCAAACTTTTCCTCATTTAAGTTAACCCCCCCTGGTCCAAACCCTGCTTTGCCACTCAACCTAGTAGAGAAATGTTTCCAAGGCAATTTTCTAAAAGAAGTATTTTCGCTCTTCTGTTATAGTTCGTTATAAAATAATTGAAAAAAAATGACCTGAGGTAGACTAGTTTAAATCAGAGACTATAGATACTTAAACAGTAAGACTGTCGACTCAATGGTGGGAAAATTTGGATTCCGGACGACGCTATCGCTGCGGCGGACCTACCTTTCAATTGAGTGGGCGTGTCTTAATTTCCCGCTTTTTGTCCACAGTCAGTTTGAAATTTAATTTCTATACTTTGTATAGTTATACTTCTAACTAACCGTACCGCTTTAACTTACACAGAACGCTTTAGATTATTTTTAAGTTTTCATTCAAGTAATTTATTAATTTAATTGATTCAATCAGGTAATAATGAAATAGTGGCTAAAGTTTTACACATGCTAAAAGATAGATTTTGGCATTTAATTCAGCCTATATTTTAATTACATCGCAGCGCTATTTTTAGTAGCTTGCAATAATCGAATCCAAACTTTTCCTCATTTAAGTTAACCCCCCCTGGTTTAAATCGAAAAAAAAACCTCACCGTAGGTGACAATCAAACAACAGTTATGTACATTTATTATTTTATAAATGTATAATCATAAAATACTTCCTTTAGTGCCTAGTTTTGGGTGGAAGCAAGAGTATCAGGATAAGTATTGCAAAGAAATGGTTCTCTTTTTAAATTCAGTAAATGATAAAGACAGGTTGGAGAGTTCAGGAGAAGCGGGTAATATTATTAAAGATGTAGTAGATGGCATCTCAATGGTAGCAAGTAAGTTTCAATGTTCCAAGCAATCCAAGGCAGTTGTTTTTAAACAAGAATGGTATGACTTTGATTGTTTCAATCAAAGAAAGAGAGTTTTTGCAATGTTAAACTTGAAACGTAAAAAAGCAAATGATTATGTTAAGAAGCTTTATAAAAGAGAAGAGCTTAAATATAAAGAATTGTGTTTGTTAAAGAAAAAAGCTTTTAAGTATGTAATGGTTCAAGATTTAATCTATGCAAAAGACTCTAAGGATTTCTGGACCATTGCTAATAAATTTAAACAAAAAAGATTTATTTGTACTGAGAATATTAAACCAGGAGAGTGGGTTACATATTTCCAGTCTCTTCTGAACCTTCCAACTAATGTTTTAGAATGTGTATTTATTGGACCATTAAACTATGACTCTGTTTTAGATAGTTATTTTTCTGTATATGAACTTAAAACCGTGCTTAAATCAGCAAAAAATAATAAAGCCCCAGGGATGGACAGAATCAGTTATGAGTTCTACAAGTATGGACCACCTGAACTTTTAGATAAACTATCTGTACTTTTCTCAAAACTGTATAATGAAGGCTACACTCCTAAAAGTTTTGGAGAATCAATAATATTTCCTTTGTATAAAAAAGGAGATGTGGAGATGCCTTGTAATTATCGGGGAATCTCCTTCATTAATACCATAGCAAAATTATTTACAGCTATTTTATTATTACGTCTAGAGGCCTGGGTGTCTAAACATCATGTTCTAAATGAGTATCAGGCTGGGTTTCGGAGGGGTTACTCTACCGTGGACAATGTTTATAATTTGATATCTATGGTCCAGTTAGTGTCAGCTCAAAAAAATGCTAAGCTTTATGTTTTCTTTGTGCATTTTTCAGCTGCTTTTGATAGCATTCTTCGCAAGGCACTCCTTCATAAACTGAAGGTCATGGGTGTTTCAAGTAAATTTGTAACTATATTAGAATCATTGTTCAAAAATACAAAAGCAAGAGTGTGGACTAAAGAAGGGCTCTCAGAAGCTTTTGAAACATGCTCTGGAGGGTTGCTTACTAAGCCCATTGCTCTTTGCCCTCTTTTTAAATGATCTTTACGATGCAGTAGGCGGGGGGCTTAGAATTAGTGGTAAACTTATTAGAGTCTTGCTTTACGCAGATGACATTATTCTTGTAGCCTCTGACCCCAGAGTTCTTCAGTTTATGATTGATTGTCTTGCAGAATATTGTCGAGTTTGGAATTTACAAGTTAACTTAAGTAAATCCAAAATAATGATATTTGGTAAAGGGGGCAGGAGAGCAAGAAATGAGCACTGGAGTTATAGAAAAGTTAATATTGAAGTGGTATCAAATTATAAATATCTAGGTATTGTAATGTCTCCGAGGCTCAGCTTTGATACTCATTTAAAAGAAAAATTGCATAATTCCAAAATAAGTATAGGTTGTCTCTGGAGGCAACTTTTTCAAGACAACCAAATTAGTTTTGAGGATAAAGTAAAGGTTTTTGATTCAGTAGTAAGAACTGGAATGTGCTACGGCTCTCAAATTTGGGGGTTTAAAAAGTATGATACTGTAGAGCAACTTCAAAGATTTTTCCTAAAAAAGATACTCTTGCTTCCAACCAAAACGCCTAACTGTATGGTACAAATTGAAACAGGCTTTGAATCTCTCTTTGTGTTCACTATGAGAACTCATATCAACTATGTTTTAAAAACCCTTGAAATGGACAAAGCTAGACTGCCTAACTTTTTCTCAAACCTCTTAATAGAAAAAAAATTAGGATGGAAAAAAGTTTGGGAAGATTGGTTACAAAAATTAAACCTTGTCATAGATTGGAAAGATTTGAAAAGTGTCAGAGAGGCCTCAGAATGTATTTTAAGTGAAATAAAATTGCATGAAAAAGAGCTTTTAGTGATTAAAGCGGGACAGTCTAGCTTTGCCCCTTTATACAAGGAACTAAACCCTGTTGATTATTTAAACAATGACAAGCTTTCTTCTTATCAAAAAAGCCAAATATTTAGAGCAAGGACAGAAATGTTAGGTTTAAACTATAACAAATGGACTCCACCAGAACAATGGTCATGTACTCTGTGCAACAGTGGCTCAGCAGAGAATGTTTTCCATTTTATTGCAGAGTGCACAACATTAAAAGAATTCAGACTTCCATTTTTGGGTTCAGCTGTACTTACTAAAGATGACCTGATAAACTGGTTAAATGGCTTTAATGGCTGGACAAAATTACTTAGCTTTATCACATGTGCAAAAAATTACAGAGCACTCATTATTGCAGAGTTCTATTAAATAAGAAACAGGTGTTGATTCTAAAACCAACCTGATTTTAAAATTAGAATGCAACTCATGTATGGCACAGAGCTTATTATTATCTCTGAATAATAAGTGCTGGTCCTTATCTTTTCTTTTGTTCTAAAAAAGTAATTTAATTTTATTTTTTGTAATTTTTCTTCCTGGTGACGGACATAAGTCCAACCAGTATGTTTCTTTTATCTGTAGCCGTTTAAAAGCAATGTTTAATATAAATAAAGAACATTTTATTATTATTATTATTATTTTACATTCGGTTAAAATCAGTATACGTACGGATTTTTTAACTTGACAACAGTGCTAAAATCGGCATTGTTTTGATTCTGTGGCACTTCTGATAACTAACTATTGAAGTGTTTACTTATCTCCCTAGGATGTAAAAAACATTTTGAAATCTGTGCTAAAACCCATCAATAATAAGCAATAACTGAGCTATAAATGCTCTGCAGTGCGGGGAAGGATGGCCATGGTTAGCATAACCAATGGGATATATGTGTGCATGTTTCCTTTGAAACATCCATAGATAGTAAACAGATGGAATGTAGTAATACTATGGCTCAAGTTATATACTGCATGCAGGGCAGCTCGGTCCAATGTGCAAACTTCCCCCTGCATGCAGGGCAGCTCGGTCCAATGTGCAAACTTCCCCCTGCATGCAGGGCAGCTCGGTCCAATGTGCAAACTTCCCCCTGCATGCAGGGCAGCTCGGTCCAATGTGCAAACTTCCCCTGCATGCAGGGCAAGCTCGGTCCAATGTGCAAACTTCCCCCTGCATGCAGGGCAGCTCGGTCCAATGTGCAAACTCCCCTGCATGCAGGGCAGCTCGGTCCAATGTGCAAACTTCCCCCTGCATGCATTCCAATGCAGCAGCAGGCAGCTCGGTCCAATGCGCCAGCATTCTTTTAGGGACATGAACTAACTTTTTCATTGCCTCCCACTGATAAATAACTTTTAATTTCTTGCCCACTTTCCAACATATTATATATCAACTTTATTATGTATTACTACTTTATTTGTTGATTTAAAAACTTGCATCATCCCAACAAACAAGCTTATAAACACATTTTTCATTATAAAAATTTGCTAAAATGTATTTATAAAACTGTACAGTGGGACTAAGATTTAGCATTTATAACAACTCCTGATTACCTTGTCAGAGAATAACATGAGTAGTTTAAGAGTAAATAAAAATAATCAAAAATTCAAAACTATTTTATTTTAATTTGATACAATTTTATTTATACAGTTTGGAATTTAAATCAGTAAAAATAAAATAATACTGATGAAACAGAATAAACAAGTGATTCCAGTTTTTATCCCAACTTCCATATATATTATTGCTTATGAGATGGATGGCATGGAAGGGGGGGGGGTAACAGAGTATGCAAGCAAACTTATTTACACAATTTAATTAAAATGTGTGTCAAAATATTAAGCTCATAAAAAGTATCTCACTCATGTGTCAAAACACATATAAACAGAAAATAATCTCTAAATCTTGTATTGGGGGATATATATATACATATATATATATTATATATATATACATATATATACACATACCTCAGAAGTATATATTTATGGAATCAGGGACCCAACTGGACTCAATCCTCACTCAATGTCTTTCAGTTTAATGAGCTACAGTTCTGGTAACGAAAATTATATCTTTTGATACTTGACTCAGACTGCAGAGGGATAGAGGAACCACTAGTTGAATCCCCAGTAAGTAGCCCTCTTTTTATGGAACTTGGTTACTATAGGCTATAAAACACTATTAGTTTGCCTGTTCCACTGAAGCAAATGAAACAGTTACCCTCCTGACCCGGATTTAAAACCCAGCCCAGAACAGATAATATCTGAGTAAAGCTAATGACATTAGACCCCTTGTTTATTCTGTACCCCCAATATTTGGAGCTAGATATACTTACTGAAGATTTATAGTTTAATTTATTGTAGACTTTAAGGATTACTCACTGTCACAGATCATTAACTATAAAATGAAGCAAATTAGTTCTAAAAATCTGATATATTTCCTACATTTTAGATTCATCAACTCTTCAGTTAATTATGATAAAAAATTAAACAACAATACAAGGGTACTTATGATATAACGATAAATTCATGGCATTATGCATAAGAAATTTATCAAACATTATAGTTTATCTAAAAAGTTAAATTATTATAAATATATTGGTTCTAATGTAGTTATAACTTGTTTTTAGAAGTAAATCATAAACTAAAACATATAGTTGCTTTGTACAGTCAATTTTAGCCAATGGTCGTCATGAAATGGCATTTATTTTATAAAACATAAACCTGTAAACAAATTATATTATTTATAATGAATGGCATTAAACGTGACAAATAAATTATAAAAACAAATTTAGTGACAACAGACTATACTGATCTCGGAAATAATTGGCGTTATGATTTGACACAAACCAGGTGTTGACATTTTTTATCAAATGTTTTATTTTCTTGGTTAAACTACAGGCACCCAAGTTGGGCACCAGAGTAGTTATTAATTATTGTTCCTAACTAGCAGTGTTACAATTGGTACCCAAGTTGTGCACAGGTATAGTTATTGGTTATTCTTACCTAGTAGAGTTTACTAGAGTGGTTATTAGTTATTTTTATAACACCCTGATTGGATACATTTAACTCCACTGGGAAAGAATAAATAGTAACTGCATTTTAACCAATATAAATAAATGAATTACACCTTTAAGATAAACAATAATAATCATAGAAAGATAGTCAAAAGGTAATACCACAAAATAATATTCTAAGTAATTTAAACTAATTCAAAATATAAATACATTATTTATCAACACAGAAATTATAACTTATAGAATAATATAAATAATTAAATTTATTCTATATTTATATATAAGGTTATAAACAACCTGTATCATTATTACACAACAGTTACAACTATATATTAACAATATATTAAAAGAATAAAATTTGATATTTGCATAAATTTCATCTTCTAGTTTGTATCCAATTTATAATAAATAGTAAAACACAGTTGGATTGAAAAAAATATAAGTATAATTATACTTCTGAATCTTTACTAGTATGATGAAAAGAGTATTTGAGAATCACACAGTAAGGCCTGTATTTAAAAATCTCCACTGGAATGACACCAGGACTAAACTGACACTTAGGTAAATCTACGCTAGGCTGTCACGGGATCTACACTAACACTTAAGTAAATCTACACTAGGCTGTCACTGGATCTACACTGACATAGGTAAATCTACACTAGGCTGCCACTAAATCTACACTGACACTTAAGTAAATCTCAACAAGCCTTTATCTGGAACCAAGATATCAAATGCTAGTAGGGATCAAGTGACATCTTAGAGACAATCAAGTGAAGATTTTATGAAATTTTTATTTATGAAAACGCTAATAAGATCATATTAAAAGCACAGTAGAAACCTACTGGCACTTTAGATACAACCTAGTGAAAAGTTTTTAACATAAGTTAAGACAGGCTTAAGTCTAAGTGAGACTCATATATTTGTCGAAATACATACACGTGTCTCTAACTTGAGCAATGATCCAGAATGAAAAATGTAAAGATTCAAACACAGCGATGGACTATGTTTGGGTCATATGTATCATCTTTACATATTTCAGTTCACTATAGGTATCTGTGTCTCTTAACACCTTACTAGACATTTTTTTATTCACTTACATAATATTTAAGATATTACGTATTTTATTATATAGAATTAAACATTATACAATATCAATAATTTATGAACACTATTCATAAAAAAACATTGTTACAATCTTAAATAGAATTTTTACAATTACGATACAACATTGGCTTTTTATGTATAAGTCTCTAAACTTTTTAGTACGATTTAGACTCGCTTTAATAATGAATAAAATAATCATACAATGTTAAATGAGAAACTAATATAAAAGATTACATTTGTTTATTTTAAATTAAAATATAAAATTTAAGTAATCAGGTAATATAACATAGGAACAAAAGCAAATAGTTATAAAAAGGCTTACAAAAGTAACTGTCCAATAAAAGTTGTTATAAATAATAAAATGTGCAGTAAAAGCTCAATATTGTGCGACTTTTGGGGGAAAAAATAATAGATGCTTAAAATGAGTTGAAGGAACAAAAAAATCCTTGTGGACAATGGCTCTCAGATAATAAATACAAGATAGTATTTGACATACTAGGCAATATTGTCATCCAATCGAAGTATCAGCTACCGTCGATACTTGCTGTTGGATATGAATATCCCTGGACTGGTTTCGGCATAACGCCATCATCAGCAGGCGGAGCTTGAGTGTTGCCCCGCCTGCTGATGATGGCGTTATGCCGAAACCGGTCCAGGGATATTCATATCCAACAGCAAGTATCGACGGTAGCTAATTCTTCGATTGCTTCTTCAACTTGCGGTAAATACAACCTTTTTAATATTGTCATTGTTAATATTTGGTACTCGGGTCAATGTTTGATCAGCTTTGGGCACAAGCTATGCTCTTCAACTAAAGACCCTTGACAGTTCACATGAGTCACCATGCACATATAAAAATCAGAGGTTGTACCTATTTACAATTTTGATCACCAGATGAGTGCAAAAACTAAGTTTTAACCAAGTTGTTCACAATAAGTTGAGATCCATTTATTGATTCAAATTCTTTGAGGTCCTTATTAAAGAAACATATTTTATACTTAAATTGTCTCTTTATTGACTCATTAAGAGCATTTTTATATTAAATACATATGTATGTATATATATATATATATATATATATATATTATATATAATATATATATATATATATTAAATAACATATTTTTTTTAACTAAATACAGATATTAAGGTAAGAGATATTACCCCCAAATTTTTAAAATTTAAATGGATAAAACAACATAGTTAATTACAAATAATAAATGAACCAAGCAATTCAACAGCTCAAAGCTTTTGTAATGAGCTTCAAGCATTCATTATTTTATTTCTGTTATTTTTAGGACATTCACTTAAAAAAAACTTAACTTATAAAAATACAATTATAGAAACAATTTATAGATAAAAAAATTAGATAAGAAAAAAATCTACGATATCATAATTTCCAAATAGGAGATTATAATTAATAAAAAATTATCTAAAATATCAAGTCAAAGTATAAGACTAGTTTGGTCTAAAATTATTTATTAAAAATATTACACGAGAATGAAATGGATTTAATACTGAGGCAAATGATTACTTTAACTCCTAATATTGTCTCACGACAAATTAACATATAATTTACTTCAATTCAATTATTTCCAAATAATTGAAATATATAAAAAATCTGATGGCCGCATTTCTTAACTCATCTTAATGAGTAACTTGTATTAGGAGTATTTTTAAAATTAAGGATAGAGTGTATAAAAAGTAATTAAGAAACTTGCAAAACTCTGATATCCTGTAATCTGTAAAATTATTTATTGCCTTTTGACATTTATTAAAGATGAACAAATAATTTAAAACACTTTAATTGGTAAATGTCCATCTGGTACAGTACCTTATAAAGAACAAAGTGATGCACAACTTGAATTTTCAACACTGCGGGAGATCTAATATGACAGTCGAATACATTAATGGACTCAAAAACTCCAACCACAAAAAACTAAATACTTTAAGTATTAAATAAAGTTTGAATAAATAGATAGATTTCACAAAATTCATAAATATTCCCTTACAATAAACAATACTAAAGATTTTAAAAGTTTTTAGAAAATTTGTTATTCATAGTTTAAGATGATAATTGGTAATGAAATGAATGAATGATGGTAGTTAATGATAGTTCAAAGTAAAATTGCACAAAAGTTATACAACCACTAACAACAAAGTATTTGCTCAATGTTTTAATTCCACGATATTGTTACATCAATACACAAGTGTTGCGTAAGCGTGATACAATTTCAGTGTATATAATGTCATATACAAATATTCAAAAGAGTCAATAAATATCAATGCTTGAAGAAAGAAAGAAAAACTTTTCTAACAATATTTGATCAAATATGAGTTTTAATAAATATGCTAAATATTTTATAAATATTTATCAGTTGAAAGCTCCCAAAAAACAGCAACAAATGTTTTCTCACGAGTGCACAATAATGATTCATATATTGATATGAAACATGAATAGTGGTACGATTTAAATAGTTGTACCATTATTCAGACTCGGGAGCTAAGTACCTCAGCCTGGTGATCTAATAAAGTTCTAATCTACCAGGTCTCAGGATCTAATAAAGTTTTATTTACAGAGAAAATGTTACCACTCAGAAGGAAAGCTTGCTTCCCTCCCTTGTTATGTAAATAACGATTAACTAAGTTTTAAGCTTTGATCAAGGCTGATCTGATGCATTATATTGAATCATAAGCAGAAGTTATAAGAAATAGTTCAAAAGCACTCTATAGGTTTTACATATCAAACCTGGTTCAAATGTTTGCTAAAGCAATACATTTACCACAACTGAAACAATGCTAATGATAAAATAATCAATATTGTTTTCATTACAAAGTCTCTTGAGGAAGATAACTATACACTGACATCATAAGATAACTATACACTGACATCATATCAAACCTTATTCATATATTTTTTTAATTTTAATAATTCTTAAAAAAATTCAAGCATCTATTCACCAACAACCAACTTTTACAACTTGTTACTTATTTAATAAATATAATTATGTTATACTTAAATTAAATATACCTAAAAGTCAAAGAATATATAATAATATGTTTATACATAATAAATATTAATACAGATATTATATATAATATATATATATATATATATATATATATATATATATATATATATATATATATATATATATATATTATATATATATATTATTATAAAAAATTAAGAGTAAGTCTAAAATTTATTTTGTTATTTTTATCACATTAAATACAAAATAAATGTACTAAAACAAATGACATAATGCTGCTAGATGGAAAATAAGTTCTATATCGACCTCTAAGAAGCCACCAAAGTGGTATTATTAGGTTAGGTAATGGCTGTACAGCCGAAACACAACAATAGTAACTGTTTTTATCTTTATAACTTTTAGGATAAAACATTCTATTGAAATATTATATTTAAATAATTACTGCTATTGGTAAATATTTGTGTGAAGGTGGCAAAATACTGAAAGGGAAATAATAAAGAATATGTTAGCTGTTATGAATGAATTATTTCTTTTTATATGATTTGATAGATTCGTCAATATAATTTTTTTTCAATATAATCATTTCAATACAGATGATATAAAAAAGGTCAAAGCCTCATTACTGCTACTAATAATGTAATAGTCAGAGGAGATACAAAACACCTGATATTGCCTTACATTACATTAGGCTTTATTTTAACACTAGACAAGAAAAAACCCAGGAAAATGGTTACAGATGTCATTGGGTCCCTTACACTATTATGCCACAACCTTAATATATTTATTTTATGCTGCACATGTAAACTAACTATATGCTGCGTACATTAAGCAGTATGTTTGAATCAACTATATCAAAGCTAAGATAAAAAGCTTAATTAGGCAAAGCTTGGGAAAATAAAGTAATTTCTTAACAAAAATGATCAGATAACCTTAAACTGAACAATATATTGCATTGTTACCAACAATCTGTCCATTATATTTAGGCACCTTGTATTGCATACTTATATCAATATGCCCAAATATAATGAATAGAATTTAGAGTTACTAAAATGACCTCAAACACATGTAAAGTTGATGATTAAAAATTATTAAAAATATATTTACAAGATGGTTTAGTTAAGGTCTATGGATAGGGTGTAGCTAGTCAGATGGTTAGTAAGTCTATGGATAGGGTGTAGCTATCAAGATGGTTTAGTTAAGTCTATGGATAGGGTGTAGCTAGTCAAGAGGTTTAGTTAAGTCTATGGATAGGGTGTAGCTAGTCAAGATGGTTTAGTTAAGTCTATGGATAGGGTGTAGCTAGTCATGGTATTATTTATATTTGGAGAAACATAGCAGGTGAAAACAAGTTGGTAAAACATTACGAGAGAAGTCATCATAATCCACTTGGCAATAAACAGTCAACTTACTATTACTAAGTAAACAGCACGGAGACAAATTTATACTTTGAGTAAAAAGGCATGGTAGTAGCTTAGTAAGCGAAAAGCAGCTTTCGCAAAATTGGAAAGCAAGCGGAGCACAAGGCAAGTTTTCCTCAAACTTGTTCCACTCATCTTTACTACTTTCAGACTTGCTCCACATCTTTACTACTTTCAGACTTGCTCCACTTGCTTGTCCTCAGGAAATAAAAGTTTATACTGCAACCTTTTGCTAGTTCTTAGACAAAGAATACAGGGTCCGGCAGGGAGGTATTGTATCAAATTTAACTAAATTTTATTATTTCAGTGTGTACCTTGGATGATGCCATTATGAAAATTAAAGAGGAAAAAAATAAAACATTGATTATGTAGGAAAAATAACATCTGATAAGTGGTGTCCGTTTTTGTCCACACACTCCTGTAGACGTTGTGAGAAGTTGACCTGACACCTTGTGACTATTTTTTATGGGACTACCTTAAATCACGTGTATATATACACAAACCACGTACACTTAAAGCCCTGAATGAAGCAATAACTCAAGAAATTCTAGCAATACCATGTCCAATGCTACAGAAGAGTATGGACAACTTCTTACAACATATCTGATTGGGTCTGAGTTTGTGGACAAAAACAGACACCACTTATCAGATGTTATTTTTCGTGCATAATCAATGATTTATTTTTTTCCTCTTTAAATTTCATAATGGCATCATCCAAGGTACACACTGAAATAATAAAATTTTAGTTTAATATGAAAATGAGTGTGTAGCTATTATTTAAATCATCCATATCTCCCTGCCAGACCCTGTACATTTGTTTTATTCCTAGAGGTCACCTATCCTGGGAATGACCTCACTCGATACTGCTTAACTTTTATAATGTAACAAAATCTGTAGATACACTGGCTCTATTCAAATGAAATTTCCCCTCATCTATTACTTAAAGGGATAATACCAGTAGCAAATTTCTATTCAATTGATGTATTTTTGTTATTATTAACAATTCATAGTCATTTGATAAAAAGAGAACTAATGCAGATAATAAGATGAAACCTGGCACATTTGTTGCTCTTAAGATTTATATTGATTAAACATTTTTATGATTGTTTTATGAATTGTCCAAACATTGGTCATGACATCACATGGCCAAAATCCCAGATAGCACAACAAGACCTAGAGATTGATTTTTTATCAAGTTTCAACTCTCTAACATAAACATTATAGAAGCTCAAAGAGACTAAAACTATTAGAGGGAGGATACAACAGTTCTCATCATTCCTTGGGTAGCTAGGTGTCGTAACGGTACATTGGTGACGTCATTTTTTTATTTTTCATAATCATTACAATTTCACATAAATATTATATTATTTTTCGACTAGTTTGTTTCAAATCAAGTAAAATGAATTTAAAATAAGTTTTAATTATTATCTATTGCATGTATTATTTAATTGTTAGTTTTGAATAAAGTGGTTTAATGTGGCATCACTGAAAAATGTCCGTCGTTAGTAGAGTGTGTGCTACAATAGGAGTTGTAGAGGGGTGGGGGAGTATCTAGTCTCTCTCTAGGGAGACTATAGTAGGGGTAAGTACAGTTACTACGGCACCTATGGAAACTGTCCCACTTCCAGACCCCTTATCACTGCGTTAATCGGGTTCTGTACTCCCTCTAATAGTATTAGTCTCTTTGTAGAAGCTACTATAATAACAGACACACACATATATACACACACAGACATATTCACACACACACACAGACATATCCACACACATACAACTTAGTAAATACAAAGTCTTAAATTGATCTGAAAGCACTGTTTCAGATTAAATCCTGTTTGACGAACACAATACTTTCTCTACAGTATAAATGAGGAAAAATAAAAATAAATGATTAATAAACCTGTCTCATGTTTCCTACCAAAATCAAACCAGAAAATACTTCTAACATTTTAAATACAATTTTTTTTGGCCAAAACAATTTCTAAAGTGCATTAGTAAGTTATAACTTTTTGAGCCTAGTTTTAAACAAAAAGTTTATACTGCAACCTTCACTTGATTTTTTTTTTTGTTTTACTTGGTAATTTTAATTAATTTATTCAATAAAGATAATTGAGAAAGAAAGAAATATATACAAAACATCAACATAAAGTCCATGACTATTTGTGCTTAAATTTGTGACATACATTACAAAGTAGTGTGAATGGTTTTAAGCTCGTAAGACGGAGCCACTGACACGGGAGTCTCCTGATGGTCAGAGGACAGAGGTATCGTGTCTGAAGATGAATCGGATGGGTAGTAGGATGATATGGAGCGTTGGTAGAATAGTGAGGACGCAGAGGAGCGAAGTGAAGGTGTTATGTCGTCTAGAGTAGCCAGAGGGGCTCGTAACCTGTCAAAATTATAAGTAAATATGTTAGATAGTGATAAATCACCCGGCAAGCAGGACATGTCGTTGAGCCCTTTTAGCTAACTCCCTTACAGTCTATCGACTACTTTAAAAATCTTGACAGGTCAGTTTAGGCACCGTTGATTCTAAAGAAAAAAAAATCCCTGCAAGAAAAGAGCAGGAAAAAACTATGTAAAAAAATCAGGTTATTTTACCCCCTTATTTTCTTGGCGATGTTTTTTACATTTAATTTGTATAGTTTTATTATAGTGTTCAAACTTACAGATCCAAGTGAAGGCATTTCATGCCGAATAGACAGATTTCAATACAAGTTTGCACAGCTTTAACTAGAAATAACACAAGCTTAAGTTTGCCTGGTCTTGAAACCATAAGGCAGAAACAATTTTTTACTATATAAGCAACTACAAAGAGTCAAACTTTCATTTAAGGTAAGGGGTTTTAACGAGTACATGACATAGCACAGGCTCAGAACCACCGACTTAACCACATCCTTTTCAAGGAACAACACAACATGAAAGGATTTCATCTCTAACATGAAAATCCTCGTTTAGATCCCTCGAAACCTCATTCAGATTGAAGGCCTCGGAAAATTGTAAAAACTAAGTTAAGGTTAGAGTATTTTGATTTATTGAGCATACTAAGTAATGAGCAAAGTTAAAGCGTCACTCCTTAAACTCGTAAAAATACATTTAAAATGTTAGAGAAAAAAACTAACAATCTAATTCAATAATCATTAGCATTTTGGCAAATTTTATAATCGTTTATGAGGCTGTTGGTACAGCAAAAGTAAGGGGAAGAGGGGGGAGGGTAATTGATTCTTTTTCATCTCCACTATTAAAGTGATGTAGAAATTCATACAGTAGGGGTGGGGGTGCGGGACACAGTGGTCTAACTCCACCGGAATAAGCTGTTTTAGATGGGCCTGCTTTAAGTTCACCCTTTCTCCACTAGAGGCAGGTCGGTTCACCTTGTACGGCATATATAAAATAGTTAGTTCTTCATTTTCAGGATTTAAATTATTTAAAGCAATCTTTAACAATGTTAAAAATCTTATTAATTATTTTAAATGTATAATTTTCATAAAATTATAAACGCTGTGTTATTTTTAACTAGACCCGATATCATGATAACCATGATGTGAAGAATTGGAAATTAATTTGCGTGTTTATTGCTTTTTTATTTGATCTTTTAATGGAAAAAATGCTAAATTTATCTTATTTTTAAAACAAATAAACAAGTAAAAATGTTCAGAAAATTTGTCTTGTTTACATTCTAGTTTATAGACGTCTTGATTTAAAACTGATAACAGTTGTACAAGGTGAAAACTAGCGCTCAGTGTGGTAGTTGATGCAACTAGCCCCTGTGTTTTTAGGACCACCTCAAACCAGGGAGTTGGATCACTGTGTTCCGTGCCCCCCCCCCCCTACTGTATGAATTTCAACATCACTTTATCCACTAATTAATTTAGACATAAATCAAGGAAAATTCTTTTTGGTGGAGTAATTAACTTTGGGAGCCCTATTCAACACGGATTTCAGCATAAATATATAAAAAAATTGGTAGGTTCTACAGATGAAAATAAGACATTTTGCTTCTTGTAAATTTTTGTCTATGACCAATAAGTTGAATTCTACAAAAAAAAATAATGAAGACTGCGAAACATGTTGTGATGTAAATAAAACAGAAAATTTGATTATGACTGAAGTCTTCATTATTTTTCCAAGGATTCAATTCTTAACAGTGCAATCATCAATTCCTCAACCACTATGTTAGTTGGAATAAATACCCAAAAATTTATATTTTAACTCAAAACTGAAGCTTAAGTATTGATATTAGAAAGAATAAAACGCCTCATTTTGGGGATGAGAAAACAAAATTTAAAGTTTATTAAAACACAAATCATGCATTACATTTCCATTTTTTTTTAAAAAATCAGTGAAACTGTTTTTTCTAAATATAGCAGAGACTATAAATACATTAAAATGAGGGTAAGGTAAAAATAAACTTAAAATGGCTGTGTCTCATATTATGAGATAAACGTATAAGGCTGAATTGAAATACTCTGTTTGAGTTTGCGTAGGACTTGTAGCTAAGCTATCAAACACAAATAAGTCTATCTCAAGTAATGATCTCGAAGCCTATAGATCAGAATAACATTCAAGCAGCTATTAATACTTTACCTTTCAGATAATTTAAACATCTTCGTTGTGGCTCAAAGGGCGAAGAACGATCCTAGGGTCTGACTCGAGCATTCGTTCACTTTCCTCAGAGCTGCATCCAGTAGCATTATGTAAGCATTAATATCAAATCGTGCAACACAATTAAAACAAAAACACACAGTAAAACACAGGTTAGTCAAGTCAAAAGAAAACTCGTCGAATCTGCCACCGCCCAAAAGGTCAGATATGACAACATCTAAACTCAAACACAAACTAAAATATTTCTTTATCGTTCGAAAAAGACAAAAATGAGTAGTTTAACATTGAAATTTTATACTTAAACGTTATAAAAGAGGGAAAATTTGGTTAAGATATCCAAAAGTGGTAACAAAATAATAGGTAAATTACAGGAGTCAACTTAATGAGGTTAGACACTTTCAAAAGGACATTATGTTAGCTCTGACAAATTGAACAGCCACTTGTTGATTACTTATTTTTATTCCATATCTTTGTTTAATTTTTATTTGTTATAGTTACTTATTTGTCAAGGTTGGCAATGATAATGTTGAAGTTATCATTGCAACTAATTCAAGTTGAATTTTGTGCAGAGGTTATTTTTTTTTAATTGTTAACAACTATTAGTTGTTTGCTTAACTTTATTAATGTTTTATTAAGAGTTTGTTATTAAGAGCTTCGCATTTCAGCTTACACAGAGGCAGTTTATGAAAGATGAGCTTAATAAATTATACCCATTTTTAGATAAGAGTGTAACACTTGGCACAACCAACTGAGGTGGCTCCTGCATTAATATTATTATAGTATAATAGATTAAGATACTATACAACCACGGCTATGGAGGCATATTTATAGTATTAATAGATTAAGATAAATTTGGAGAGGATGCGAACCCTATTGAATACAAGTTTCTGGTAATGTCATTAACCCGGTTAGCCAGCAACATTTTCAAATTGGCTTTTGGGGCGCTAAATTGAGTAAGACCAAGCCAATACAGAAACTTAAAGGTGACCACAAAGTTGAGAAAAGGGTGGGAAATGACTGGAAAACCTACAATACAGCTGGTAAACAACATATTTAAAGTAGGGAGTCGTTTTCCATGTTTTTTGGGCCTGTGAGTTAAATGAAAACGTTCTGTAGTCAATAAGAGCACTTAAAGCCAGAGTACCTGAGTTCCAATCCTGATAAGGATGATTATTTTTTAATTTTTTTTCTACATTATAAAATGTTATAATTTTTAAAAACTTATTAAAATGCAGGTGCGGTGGTCTGAATGTTGGGCGAATACATGTGTCCATGTTGAACAATGCATTTCTTGCTTGTGGGTCCGGTTTATGCTTTATTACTTGAGCAGTTACTCAATTATCAAACACTACTTGTAACTAGATTTTCTGTATTTTTCATAGGAAATACGCAAAAAACTTTTAAAGATAAACACTAACTGAGCATTAAACTAGTGCAAATAATGTGAGCACTGCCAAATTATAGAGACATAATTGGTCTCTATAATTAAAATAGTTACCAGTAGTGCTTGATAATTAAATAACTACTCAAGTTATAAAGCATAAACCTGAACCTTAAGCAAGAAATAGATTGTTAAGCAGGGAAACACGCATTCCAAAGGAAATTCATCCAGCATACGGACCACCGCATTGAATGACATTAAATCAATGTTATTTATAATCTTATACCTGAGATATTAACTCAAGATATTTCAGATTTAGTTTTTTATTATTGAACCATCATTGTGGCCATATTCTCAACAAAGCAATTTAATATATATATATATATATATATAATATATATATATATATATATATATATATATATATATATATATATATATTATAAATATATAAAAAAACAATTTGTAATAAATAGAAGCCAATAAAAAAAATAAAAATAAATAGAAACAAAAAATATAATCTTATGTAAAAAAATTAAAATATACATGGGTTAAAAATAATATGAAATGCAACCATATTAGTATTGGATTAGACTTTTTAGTGCTTAGTATTTAGCTAATGCAGAGTATACATAGCTGTCAGTTTTCTTCTTAAATATTGACACCATCAGCTGATTCTATGTAACCTGCATAATTCTCTAAACCAATCAAATGTCAGTATAGCCCATATAATGTTTTTCAGATCTGACAACTAACTTCTGCAGTCAATAATAAAACAAAATATGTATTTAAAGAAATGGACTCACCAGTCTTTGATAAGTTCTGAAGGCATGAGTTTGCTGGTCTCCTCGTGGTCGGTTGCTGTCACCGATGGTGGCTGGTAAGCAATCTCTGACACCGGCGCATACTGGGCAGTCACCAATAAATCCGTTGAAGGATTTTGTGTCAAATTCTACTTTTTGGTTATTTTTGTACGTGTGGTCAGGTAGGGGCAACATTGTCATAAAACCGTGTCATCACAACCAGGTTATCCACACACAAACCCAAAATGAAAAAACCCAAAAAAAAAAAAAACAAACAAAACCAAAATAAATAATAAAGAAATTAACAAAACAAAAAATAAATGGTAAAAATATGAAAGTAAATAAAAAACGGATATTAGGTAAACTAAAAGCAATTAAAGTACACCCTTCAAAAACTCCAATAGAAATAATCAAGTATTATTTTTTAACTAATACAAATAAAACGTAGAAGAAGTAGACTATATTCTTTGGCCGATGCACCATGAATGGTGCATGCTTCTTTTAGCATATTTCCAAAGGAAAAATGAGCTTATATTTCGCTTCCATTGGTAATAAATATAATATTCTTAACTATAGCTGTTTACTATAGTAAATGCTCAAGGGAAATAAATGTGGTCAGGCCGGCCAACAACTCAATGTTTATTTACCAGTGCACTGCTTTCCCCTTCTTTATTGAAATTGATTAAAAGTTATAAATAATTAAAAAAAATATTATTAATAATAAAATAATAGAAAAATTAAATAAACATACAAAGAAGGACACAAACTAAATGAAAAGAAAATTAAAAAATTAGAAATCAAATTTAATAACAATAAATAAAATGAAACACATTTTAATTTCTACAACTTTAACTTGCATAAAATAACTTGTGTTGAAGAAGTAAACACAGCTGTGGCTCATATGATATGCATGCAAACTAAATCATTAGGAATGTGTATGACATGTAAAAATTGTAAGCAATAAATGTTATGATATGTTATGTCATGTTATGCAATGCTTCCCTGCATAAAATTAATATTCAATCACATTGAACCTGCATTATTTTATTTTGATTTTTGACAAACTATTATGACAACAGACTATACCATGATGGTAATAATTGATGATGATAAAATAAAAATCTCACCACCTCGGTTTTGCTACGTTCTCAGACGGTAAAACATCCATTTTATTTCTGGTCACCACTTTAGGTACTGACCCAGTTCCATGCTACTTAACATTATAGTCATTTTCAGTCATTATTATTAGTCATTATTTAGTCAACACTATTAGTTATTTGTGAAGTAAAAGTTCTGAGTACCCTGTACCCCATTTTTATGTTTTTTGTGCTGAATTTGAATGTGAATGTGTTAAGTTAGGATACAAGAAAATTAAAATAAGAAAAACCACACAGATGCAGACACACAGTTTACAATTTTGTGTTAGTATAAGTGTACGACTTTCCCGCAGGTATCAGGGGTAGTGACCAATAACAATGTAATATCTCAGGTTCCCCCCAAATAATTGAAAATGTAAGACGGCACTTCATTTCTAATTTTAATTAGAGACATGATAAGGCAATTTTTGAACATTTATTTTTAGTTTAAAAGTTACACCACAATTTTTATTAATTTAATCAAACCAGGCTTTCAACCTAAACAGTCTATACAAACAAGGACTATACAAATAATAAAAAATTATTTTTTTAAATTTCCAGCAGTTTTTTTAGTCCTTAAGATTTGTTGAGGTTTTGTGCTGTACTCAGCAAGGAAACAGATCAACACAATGTAATCAACTAAAGGTGCTGATTTAACATGCAAAGTCATCACCTTCATGTTGATGTTATGTTCAGTGGCGCTATGCATTGAGTGCCTTAACCTGATTGTCATTACTAGAGAAGTGCGTCTTACATTTTTGACTTAGAACCTGAGACATTTGCAAGTGAAACCCCCTTCTCTTTAGAGAGCTCAAACATAGATTATAAAGATTAACAATTCACTAAGAATCTCTCATTCTGCTCTGAACATTTTAAGTTCCAAACAACGCTTAGACACAAAAGTCAAGTAGGTTTATTGTAAGTTACAGCAACTTTGAAATACAAAAATTCTAGTACAGGGATACACAAGCCTTTCCCTTTGAATTTATAACTTCAGTTCATTTTGGAAAACCCTGAGCAGTATTACAACTTGTTACTTAATTTTTCTGGGATTTTACAAAGCGTTTTTGCTAATGCAATGCTTTCCCCTCTTTTGAGGAGGAAAGGAAGCAAAACAGTACTACGATCATATCATATCAATCAATTAATCAATCATATCAATTCCAAGATCATATCAATTCTCCACCAGTTGAGAGCCCTAAAAGCAATGACAGCCACTCCTAATATAGCATATAATAGGTGTGCTATGTGGGTTGCTACACAATATATAGGTTACTATAAAGTAACATAATATAGTATAGGGGCAATAAAGTCATCATTTCATTATTTTCAGCCCATCTAGTGTCATGAAATTTTTACTTTAGGTTTTCAGTGGTTATTCACCTCTAGATTGATTTTATTAGCATTATATGTTGAACAACTCTATACATGTCTCTACAACAAAAAAGAGGTGAGGAATTTGGGGAATTGAAAACAAACACCAACAGTCCAGCCTTGGAAGAGCGGAGAGTAAACATAAATAATCTAATTGGTTTAGCTTCTACCCCTAAACCCGACCTTTAGAGTCAATTAGTTTGATGGACCAATTAGAGATAATTATTTTAAAAAGTCTGTTTATCCTATTCTAAGACTGCTCTTACATCTCTATCTAATATTAAGTTTTATCTACATAGGCCAACAAAACTAGGCATAATTGACTGTTTTTTAAGCTGCAAAATATTATTTGACCCACACTGTCAACAAAATATTTAAAAACAGTATGGGTGTGTGGCCACTTAGTTATAAAAATCTGACAAAATATTTTAAAGATGAGCATAGCTTTGTATAACCAATGGGATAAATATCCGCGTTTCCTTTGAAAAATGGTTTAACAAGTTGTAACACTACTGCTTAAGGTATAAAGAATAAACTGGAAACTTTTGATTGTTAAGCACGGAAGCACATTTACAATGAAATTAATGAGGTTGTAATATCATAAGCGAAACAAGCAATGGAAGAATCAGCTACCGTCGATACTTGCTGTTGGATATGAATATCCCTGGACTGGTTTGGCATAACACTATCATCTGTAGGCGGGGCAACACTCGAGCTCTCAACTAATAAAGTTATACACTAATATAGTTTAATTAGTTAAGAGCTCGAGTGTTACCTCGCCTGCAGACGATTGTGATGAGCTAAATCCGGCCCAGGGATATTCATATCCAACATCAAGTAAGGATGATTGCTGATTTTTCAAATATTTAGGGCAAAGTGGGCCCACATGAGAGATTTAAGTGTGTTGGAAGTATTTTCTATTGGAGAAAGGTGTCAACAAGGCCTAAAGAAATATGTTCTATGACATAATACTGGAGAAGGGTGTCAACAAGGCCTAAAAGTAGCACAATTATGTTTATCACATAATACTGGAGAAGGGTGTCAACAAGGCCTAAAAGTAGCACAATACTGTTCTTATTAATACTGGAGAAAGGGTGTCAACAAGGCCTAAAGTAACACAAATTATGTTCTTATCATAATACTGGAGAAAGGGTGGCCTCAGCACAATTGATGTCCTTATCACATAATACTGCAATGAGGCTAAAGTAGCAACAATTATGTTCTTATCACATATACGGAGAAAGGGTGTCAATGAGGCCTAAAAGTAGCACAATAATGTTTTATCACATAATACTGAGAATAGGGTGTCAACAAGGCCTAAAGTAGCACAATTATGTTCTTATCACATAATACTGGAGAAAGGGTGTCAACAAGGCCTAAAGTAGCACAATTATGTTCTTATGACAAATACTGGAGAAAGGTGTCAACAAGCCTAAAGTAGCACAATTATGTTCTTATCACATAATACTGGAGAAAGGGTGTCAACGAGGCCTAAAGTAGCACAATTATGTTCTTATCACATAATACTGGAGAAAGGGTGTCAACAAGGCCTAAAGTAGCTCAATTATGTTCTTATCACATAATACGGAGAAAGGGTGTCAACAAGGCCTAAAGTAGCCACATTATGTTCTTATCACATATACTGGAGAAAGGGTGTCAACAAAGGCCTAAAGTAGCACAATTATGTTCTTTATCACATAATACTGGAGAAAGGGTGTCAACAAGGCCTAAGTAGCACAATTATGTCTTATTATAAATACTGGAGAAAGGGTGTCAACGAGGCCTAAAGTAGCACAATTATGTCTTATCACATAATAACTGGAGAAGGGTGTCAACAAGGCCTAAAGTAAGCACAATTATGTTCTTAATCACATAATCTGGAGAAAGGGTGTCAACGAGGCCAAAGTAGCACATTATGTTCTATCACATAATACTGGAGAAAGGGTTCAACAAGGCCTAAAGTAGCACAATTAGTTTCTTATCACATAATACGGAGAAAAGGGTGTCACAAGGCCTAAAGTAGCACAATTATGTCTTATCACATAATACTGGAGAAAGGGTGTCAACAAGGCCTAAAGTAGCACAATTATGTTCTTATCACATAATACTGGAGAAAGGGTGTCAACAAGGCCTAAAGTAGCACAATTATGTTCTATCACATAATACGGAGAAAGGGTGTCTTATCACATAATACTGGAGAAGGGTGTCAATGGCCTAAAGTAGCACAATTTGTTTCTTATTCACATAATACTGGAGAAAGGGTGTCAACAAGGCCTAAAGTAGCACAATTATGTTCTTATCACATAATACTGGAGAAAGGGTGTCAACAAGGCCTAAAGTAGCACAATTATGTTCTTATCACATAATACTGGAGAAAGGGTGTCAACAAGGCCTAAAGTAGCACAATTATGTTCTTATCACACTAATACTGGAGAAAGGTGTCAACAAGGCCTAAAGTAGCACAATTATGTTCTTATCACATAATACTGGAAGGGTTCAAAGGCCTAAGAGCCATTATGTTTTATCAACATAAACTGGAGAAAGGGTGTCAAACAAGGCCTAAAGTAGCACAATTATGTTCTATCACATAATGGAGAAAGGGTGTCAAACAGGGCCTAAAGTAGCACAATTATGTTCTTATCACATAATACTGGAGAAAGGTGTCAACAAGGCCTAAAGTAGCACAAATTATGTTCTTATCACATAATACTGGAGAAAGGTGTCAACAGAGGCCTAAAGTAGCACAATTATGTTCTTATCACATAAATACTGGAGGTGTCAACAAGGCCTAAGTGCACATTATTTCTATCACATAATACTGGAGAAAGGTGCAAACAAGGCCTAAAGTAGCACAATTATGTTCTTATCACTAATACTGGAGAAAGGGTGTCAACAAGGCCTAAAGTAGCACAATTATGGGGAAGGGTGTCACAAGGCTAAAGTAGCACAATTTATGTTCTCATCAATAACTGGAAAAGGTGTCAACAAGGCCTAAAGTAGCCAATTATTTTCAACATAATACTGGAGATTTAGGTGGAGAAAGGGTGTCAACAAAGGCTAAAGTAGCACAATATGTTCTTATCACATAATACTGGAGAAAGGTGTCAAAAGGCCTAAAAGTAGCACATTATGTTCTTATCACATACTACTGGAGAAAGGGTGTCAACAAGGCCTAAAGTACACAATTATGTTCTTTCACATAACTGGAGAAGGGTGTCAAAAAGGCTAAAGTAAAGCACAATATGTTTCTTATCACATAATACTGGAGAAAGGTGTCAACAAGGCCTAAAGTAGCTCAATTATGTTCTTATCACATACTAACCTGGAGAAAGGGTGTCAAAACAAGGCCAAGTAGCAAATTAATGCTCTTATCCAACATAATACTGGAGAAGGGTGTCAACAAGGCCTAAGTAGCAACAATTATGCTCTTATCACATAATTGTGAGTAATGTATTAAACAATTTATAAAGTTAATCTGTAATTACATAGATAGTCAACCTGGTGTTATAAAAAAGTGCAAAATGAAACAATTAACTTTGGCACAAAAGTAATAGCCAAAAGTTGAAGCTAAATGGAAGTGAAAGGACCATAGGAATGTTGCTCTTTTAACAAATTTTCAGGTCTAAAATTGTTTAATGTTTATGTTAATAATGGTATTAGGCCAAAAATAATAAAGCTAGTTAATTAAATAATGACAATATTTCCTCTGTCCTGTACATCTAGGCATATTCAGGTAAATAAAACAAAGTTAAAGCTATAACTAACATTTCTTTTCTAAAGCTATAGCTTTCATTTAGTTTTATTAACACAAATATGCCAAGGAGTTCAGGAGAAATATCGTCATTATTTAATAAACTAGCATTTTGTCCTATCTGGGGGTCACTTATAAAACTATTGTTAATTTCAATTCTTGATAATACAAGAATTAATATTTGCAATATTGATATTACTTTACTTGTATGAAATCAGAGAGGTTATACAATGACCTAAAGGTCTAAGGCTGGGGTTCACAAACAACACTAATGAGAACCACAGGTCTAAGTGTAAAACTAATAACATATGTCTAAGTGTAATACGAGCCCAAGCGTGTATAGATAAAACCCTTTAAGGTGGTACAACGGAAAAATCTAGAATACCTTTTATTAAACAAAGCTAATGTCAAAAAAAATAATTCCAAGTGTGAAGTACTTTTAACAATTTTCAATATCTTAAATTGAAAAGAGGGATATCTTTTGGTTTTTAAAATAAACTTATGTAAACTGTCATCTGGTAAATAACTACTGCAGCACATGGCTGACATACTGGTACTAGTTACAGCTGTTTCCTCAAACTAAATCATTGAGAGATGTTAACAATACCATGACATTGTAAAAAGGTTTTTTCAGGAGAAAATATACATATAGTTGGATATAGAAGATTAGAATTATTATTTAAACAAAATGCCAATAAAAAAGTAAAAACCCTACTTTTTTGTCTTTTACAATTTTTGGAACCAAAATTGTTAAGGAAACGTTTCTGGGAAAGTTGGGGATTCCTTCATGATGAAAAAAATTCCCGGGCTTTACCCAACCCAACGAGTTGTAAGAAATTGGAAAGTGGTTCACCATCAGTGCAAGAATAAATGAGAGTAATATTTCTCTGGTCCTAAGTAAGTGATTTATTATAGAGAATTAGAGACTTCACTTCACATAAAAGTTTGAATTACCCTTGTCCATTGCCCAACCTTGGCTGCAACTGCCTCGCAAGTCTTTCTTCTTTATTAAGGGAAGCGCAAGGCAAAGCTCTCCTCCTTTTCATTAACTTGATAAAGAAGCAGTGATACAAACCAATAACAATTAGTAGAATCCCACTTACAATGAGGTCGACAGCGCCTCCCTGTCTGCATACATCGACATCCGATTCTACTGTAAACTAGAGATCCATCGATGATCATACTTAATCCAACAATAAACGATAGTATCATTAGTATAAGTAATATCCATTGTAGAAACCGAGGCGATCGGATGCGGCTTCCGATGGCAGTGGGATATGAAATCCACCTGCCTCATCCATGCTCCATTTTGTTGCTCGTAAGCTCACAAGTCGTTGGCTGATAAATCTGGATTCTAGCAGGCACTTGTCTATTATTTTCTGAACGAAAAGAAAAGATTTATAATTTCTTATTTCTTATAAAGAGATCAATTTTTGTAGGCATTTCATATACACTTTATGAACTTGACGGTAAGGTATCAGCCTCTTCTATTGTTCCATTTTATTTAGAATTTTTATTGAATAAATAAATAAGCAACAATCTCACCACAAAATGAAAAAACTAAATATTTACAAAAGCCGGCTTTCGACTGTTAACTGCATCATCGTGCCATAGAGAAGCCGAGAAAGGAAGAAAAATATCTACTTATCATTGAGAAGAGGTTGAATCTGTTTTTAGCTCAGATTTCAACCTCTGTCTCAAATGATATAGTGAGTATATTTTTTCTTCCTTTCTGCTTCTCATAAGACACTGATGATGGCTGTTAACAGTCGAAAGCGGCTTTTGTAAAATAGTTTTTACATTTGTGGAGAGACTGTTGCTTATTTACTTTAATCACTACTCCACGTTCAGAATATAAAATTTGATTTTTTCCATTCTAATTTAGTTGTTTTAGAGGTTTTTAAACCCAAGGCAAAAGTCATTTAGGTTTTGTCACCAAGGTAACAGTTAAAGTAATCATAAAAACCAAAGTAGAAAATCAAATATAATTCTTTTCAAACGTGCTTATGCTCAAATTTGGTATATGGGCACAGCCATCTTGTATAGTTACTGAATATTTTGGTAACACTTCCTTGTAATGTTACCAAACTATTTTGTAAACAAAATTTGTTCTTATTTGGATATTATAATAGATGATTATGTAATAATGGTGTGAGGAAAAATTGGAAAAGTATAGTAAATTAATCAATAGGCAAAGTGAAAAATATGAGTTAATAACCCTGTAAGAACCAAGCGGAGGAATTCAGATTGGATACCCAGTACTAGGGAGATGGAATCTAGATCGATCCTAATATGCAGTAATGGTACCGTTCAGAGGTGATCGTATCTTAAATATCAACTCTTGAAAAACAAAATTTCACTTAAATATTACCAATTTCAACCAATAATACTTTTTTTTGTGTAACTTTATTTATGCAAAGAAACATAATTTAACCAAAAAATATTTTTTGTTCAGCACTTCCTTAAAACCTAAGTGAACTTTAAAAAAAAGACTCGGATGTGTGGCAGGATCAGTTGTAATGTCCTCTGGCTCGATGACTTAACAAATACAGAGTATAAGAACTGGGATCGTACTTAATGATGGAATACGATCACCTCTTGTTAAATACGCCTGGAAGTATTAGAAGTTATTAACATAAAAAATACGCTTATACTTCCTAAAATCTTAAATTCAATATAGCTTTAGAATTGGCTTAATAGATTGGGCAAATTCATAACGAATACTATCGACTACTCTACCTAACCTAAATTTTAAAGTTATGGCTTCATGAAACTCTAATTGGGAAACAACAAACAATTACAAATGCTTTCAATTCTTCCTATAACCAAGTTCAATGTTCATGAATTCAAATCATTCTATTTATAACAGTACATAGGAAAAACATGTTTATAAAATAATATTACCTTATCACATAACGACATAAAATATTTACCAAACAAATAAAACAAAAACAAAAATAAAAATCAAGTCCTGTCTATATAAAAACTTTAATAAAGTCACCTACCTGGGACTTCATAACCCAAAATATTTGCAAATTACCCTTTTGTCTTTTTAAGCAAGGAAATCAAACATAACGATATGAATAATAATTACTTTAACAGAGAAGAAAGAAAATCAATCAATCCTATTTTTTAATAAAAAATCAAGGTTACATAAAACAAATGTCACAATCGGAAAATTCTAAGCTTAAAAATCTGTTTATGGAAACAACTTCAAAAATAAACAGTCAAATGCATTGAGACTTAAATTTAACAAAATACAACAATGCTCACCTATATGTTATAAAACAAATTATCGTAACTACGTTAATGGTGCAAAATAAATAGTAAGTACTTTTATTATCAAGCTTTGGTGGAAATCAAAACAAAAGACGTCAGTCAAGTATAGAGTTTATATTGTGAGTTTTGAAAACCTAAAAATTGGAATAAAACGCAGTTAAATTTCATACTTTTACGTAATGTTTTTCTTATAAAGCTATAATGCGATGTTCAACATGTCATACTTTAAAGTATTTTGATTTATTAAATTAAATGTATCCTTAAAACGTCATTATATTTATTCTTTTTTTAAAAAGTTTAATTGTTTTGCTTCTCTACATTCTTCTATACCTCTTGCTGACATTGAAACAGGAGGGAGATAATTAATTCGATTAGCGCAATGCGCTAAGTTATTGTTATAACTTTATCCCGTCATTTATACCCCGCTACATTCCAGTTAAAATGTTATCAAACATTTACTGTTTATTTACTTTATTAATTATAGTGTCGATATTTTACAGTAATCTTGTGCTTTTAACATAATGAATGTGCTTTGACATTTTTTCAATTTTAATGAGAAAATATACAGTATAAAATCAAAATACGTGGTTGTTGACGAAAAAATTAAGGATTATGTAGTTGCGCAGTGAGTTTCGTGGAAAACTGATTCCTTAGTTTTTCGGGTGAAATTCCTTCCCCTTTTACGTTTGCGCACTCGTTGCATAGATTCATATCATCCAGCCCCGTTTCTCCTTACAATACCCCACTTTTTTTAACTGTTGTCAAGCCTCAAAATATTTTCTTAATTCTCCTGAAATTCAAATTTAAATAAGCATTGCAAAATAACGGTAAAAAATAAGTACAAATTAAGCTAAGTTTTTAAAGAGTTTTTAAGTTTTGTTACTTTTGTGTTATCACAAAATAGTCCAAATAATATTATAACCGTTAAAATTTATTCAGTGAAACTACTCGCGAAACAAATTTTCGGCGTTTTTTTTACTCAATTCGGGTTATAGCCGTGTTTTATTTAGCATAAAGGTTAAATTTTTTTCGACCTTTGTTAAAAATTATTATGAAAACTTCTGATTATGATTGATAACAGGATTACCATGAATCCTTAGAGAACCATCTCATCCAATTTTCTTCATTTAAATTCTTCAAGGTAATTATAGGATAAGTTATTTTATTTTTTCCTTTATTTTCGCAACGAATTCATAAGTTCATCTTTCTATTGGAAATTTGCAAAGAAAAAATCAGCTCATCAGGTTGTTTTTTAGAACATAACAATATTTTCTCGGAAAACATGTGATGATATACATTGTTATACAGTATTTGTGTTTCTCACATAAACTACGTGAAGTATAATTAAAGTAAAGTATTGACAAGAAGTATCATTAAATGACTGTAAATAAAGAGACGAGAACACACAGTTTAACAGAAAGAACAGCAGTGCAAAATAGGCAGGAGAGACAACTACCAAGCCTCGTGTCTCCTTCTTTTGCAAAACCAGGAGAGACAGTTACCGAGCTCGCCGTTCTCCTGTCTTTTGGTAAAAGCCCAGAGAGACAAGTTAACCGAGCTCGTGCTGCTGTCTTTTGTAAAGCCAGGAGAGACAGTTACCGGCTCGCGTCTCCTGTCTTTGAAAGCCAGGGCAGACAGTTACCAAGCTCGCGTCTCCTGTCTTTTTTAAAGCCAGGAGAGACAAGTTATCCGAGCTCTGCGTCTCTTGTCTTTGTAAAGCCAGGAGAGACAACTATCCAAGCTCGCGTCTCCTGTCTTTTGTAAAGCAGGAGAGACAACTACCTAAGCTCGCGTCTCCTGTCTTTTGTAAAGCCAGGAGAGACAACACTGCCGAGCTCGTTTCGAGTGATAGATCACCTAACAGGCTACGTTTTGGGCCTATTTGCTAACTCTCTTAATAGCGTTCTATCCTTAATGAAGTGCAAGTGCAGGCCAGGCTGCGTCCTATCCATCAGAAAAGCCGTGACATTACATTA
>JACMZG010000193.1:0-24285 GCA_018340805.1 Microvelia longipes
ATTCGATCGCTGCACTATAAATTGGGACAACCGATCTGTTGATTCGGAGTGCAGTAAGGCGTCGTTATACATGAATGCGGGGTTCTGGGAATACGGGTGTCGACTTTGCAATTTGATAAATTGTGATATCAATTAGATGGTATATTGAATAATAGTAGCAAAATCAACTGGAATCATAAGGTAATGCGCAAGAAAAACATAATGTAAACACACAATATTGCCACGGCTAAACTTTAATATATTATTCACTTAACTCAACATAGATATGAAACGAATGTGGAATTTATGCGAGCTCATATAATTTGGGTACACCATCATCGTTTGATCTCGGAATGTAAGGCAAGTTAGGCCTAGTGTATTGAATGCGTGACGTCTGGGAATACGAGGTGGTGTACTATTTGCAATTGAATCAAATTGGTGGATTCATATTAGAGATTATTGAATAATATAAGCAAATCAAAAACTGGAAAAATCAATAAGTATGCAAGAAAAATTAACACATTAGAGAGACGGGCTTAACTTTATATTTCTTATCAATCTACCAAAAGCAATTGAAGCAATTGAATAATTAGATGTGACGCCAACAATTGGGTACGACTTCGTTGATTCGCATGGGTAAGAGTTAGGCAAACTAGTACATGATGATCAGTGAGGTCCCTGAATACGAGGTGTGTCGCCTTGCAATCTGAATCAAATTGTGATTCAATTAGATGATTATTTGATAATATAGCAAAATCAAACTGGATAAAAGTAGGCAAGAAAATTAAACACATATTGAGAGCTTAAAACTTTAGAATTTACTATTCAATTACGCAAAAGAATGAACGAATTTTGAATGTAGATTCGACGCTCCATACAATGGGGTACAACCCATTCGTTTGATCTCGGAAATGTAAGCAGTTAAGCCTCGTTAGTACTTGAATGCGGAGCTTGGGAACCGAGGTGGTGTCGACTTTTGCATTGAATAAATTGTGATTCAATTAGAGTTGAGTTCATTTGATATAAGTAGCAAAATCAAACGGAATCAATAAGGTAATAGCAAGAAAAATGTACACACATATGCAGGACGCTTTAAACTTTATATTATTATTCAAAATCTAACATCAAAAGAATTGAATCGAATTTTGAATTTAGATGCGGAACGCTCATACAATGATGGGTACACCGATCGTTGATCTGAATTCAAGCAATAACGGCCGCGTAGTACTGTGAAGTGCGTGAGCGTCTGGGATACGAGTGGTCGACATTTTGCAGTGAATAAAATTGTGATTCAATAGATTGATTTATTGAATAATAAGGAGCAATAAACTGGAATAGATAAGGTAATGACAGAGAAACTGTAACGCACATTTGAGACGGTGCTTTAAAACTTTAGATCATGATTTCAAATCTCCAAAAGAATTGAACGATTTGAATTTAGATGTCCGACGCTCATACTAATTTGGGTACAACACGATCACGTTTGAATCTCGGAATGTTAGCAGTTAAGGCCTCGTTAGACTTGAATGCTGGCGTTGGGATACGAGGTGGGTGTGACTTTTGCAATTGAATAAAATTGGTGGAGTCAGATTATGATTGATTATTTGAACTAATAGTAGCAAAATAAACTGGTAATCATAAGGTATGCAGAGAAAAATGTACCCACATTTGAGACGGTTTTAAACTTATATTTTATTATTCAATCTATTCAAAGAATTGAAGCGAATTTTGAATTTAAGATGTCGACGTCATTACTATTTGGGTCACTCCGATCTTCGTTTGAATGTCGGAATGTTAAGCAAGTAAGGCTTCGTTAGTAGTTGAAGCGTGAGCGTCTGGAATAGAGTGTGTGTCGACTTTTTGCAATGAATTAATTGGTGATTCAATTAGATTGATATTTGAATAAGTGTATAGCAAATTAACTGGAAGTCAATCAGAAGTAATGAAGAACCATGTACACAATATTGAGACGGCTTTAAAACTTTTATGATTTACTTATGCAAACACTACTCAAAGAATTGAACAATTTTGAATTTTTAAGATTCGACGCTCATGACAATTTGGCGTACAAAGCCCCAGTCTCGTTTGATCTCGAGTTAAGCAAGTTAAGGCCCGTTGTATATTGAATGCGAGAAGCGTGCTGGGAATACGAGGTGGTGTCGACTTTTTGCAATTTGAATCAAAATTGTGATTCAATTAGATTGATTATAATTGTGAATATAGTAGCAATACCAAACTGGAATCAATAAAGGTAATGATGCACAGCAAGAAAAATTACACAATTATTGAAAGTACGGCTTAAAAACTTTCTAATTACAATTCAAATCTAAACTCAAAAGAAATTGGAGCAATTTTGAAATTTTAGATGTGACGCTCAATAACTAATTGGGTACCTCCCGACTCTGCGTTTGATCTCGGAAGTTTAAGCTAAGAGGCCACGTCATTAGTACTTGAATGCGTGAGCGTGCTGGAATTATCGAGGTGGTGTCGCTTTTGCAATATGAATAAAATATGTGATTCATTAGAATTGATTTATTTAATAATATAGCAAATCAACTGGAAGAAGTATTTAGGTATGCAGAAAATGTACACACTTATGAGACGGCTTTTAAAAGTATATTTATATGTCAAATCTACTCAAAAGAAGAAGCGAAATTTTGAATTTGTAGATGTGACGCTCATACTAATTTGGGTACACCGACTCGTTTATCTCGGAATGTTTAAGCAAGTTAAGGCTCGTTAGTACTTGAATGCGTGAGCCGTTCTGGGAATAAACGAGGTGGTGTCGATTTTTGCAATTTTGCATCAATTGTGTTCATTAGATTGATTTCTTTGAACTAATAGAGCAAATAACGGGATACAATAAGGTAATGCAAGAAAAGATGTAACATTATTGAGACGGTGGCTTTAAAACTTATATTTTCAATCCAATAAAACATGGATTCAATTCCCATCAATTTAAGATTTTCCAATAAATTGATTTATCGACGGCGGTTATAGACTATCTCACACGCATGACATGTATCAATTAGAATGCCTCTTGAATTTCATGAACTTTGATATTAAATTTCACTGAAAATAAATTCTCAATTTTTCAATAAGAAATTGATTTTTCACAAAAATGCACAGTCATGTTCAAGGCATTAGATTGACTAGCATATTTTTACTTGAGACTTTTAATCGAATACATTAACATGTCATTGGTTACAAGTTAATTAATTTGAGAATATTGTACATGAATAGAATAGCTAAGAATTTTACTTTGCAATTACTAAAAGCATTGATACGGAATGAAATCGTAGATGTCGACGCGCAATACGAATTTGGGTACATTTTTTCCGATCATCGTTGATCGTCGGTATGTTAAGCAGTATAGGCTCGTTAGTAATATGAATGCGTGAGCGCCTGGGATACGAGGCTGGGTCGACATTTTGCATTTTGATCAATAATTGTGATCATTAGATTGAGTTTATTTTGAATAAGTAGTGAGCATAAATCAACGGAATCAATAAGGTAATGCAAGAAATAATGTAACACACTTATGAGACGGCTTTAACATTATATCTTATATATCACATATCAAAAGAATTGAACGAATTTGAATTTTAGATGTCGACGCTCATAAATTTGGTACACGGCCGATCTCGTTGATCTCGGATGTTAAGCAAGTTAAAGGCCTCGTTAGGACTTGAATGCGTTGAGGTCTGGGAATACGAGGTGGTGTCGACTTTTTTGCAATTGAATCAAATGTGATCATTAGTTGATTATTTGAATAATAGTAGCAAAACAAAGGAATCAATAAGGTAAATGCAAGAAAATGATACACCAGTTATGAGACGTCTTAAAATTTATTTATTATTCAAATCTAACTCACAAAGAGAGTTGAAGCGAATTTGAATATGTCGACGACTTCACACTCGGACATATGTGGTACACCCGAGTCTCGTGTTGATTCATCGGAATGTTAAGCAAGTTAAGGCCTCGTTAGTACGTTGAATGCGTGAGCGTACACTGGCGAAATATAACGAGAGTCGAGGTGGGGTCGATTTTTGGAATTTTGAATCAAAAATTGTGTTCAATTAGGATGTTTATTTGTAATAATAGTAGCAAAATCAAGACTGAACAATAGGAATGCAGAAAAAATGTACACACATATGAACGGGCTTTAAAACTTATATTTATTATCAAATCTACTAGAGAATGAACGAATTTTGAAATTTAGATGTCGACGCCATACTAATTTGTAAGCCCGTCTCGTTTGATTCGGAATGTTAAGCAAGTTAAGGCCGTTAGTACTTGAAGTGCGTGAGGCGTCGGGAATACGAGGTGGTGTGATTTTTGCAATTTGAGAATCAAAAGTGTGATTCAATTCAGATGATTTTATTGAATAATAGTCAGCAAACAATCAACTGGAATATAAGGCATGCAAGAAAAATGTCACACATGTATGTGGAGAACGCTTTTAAACTTTATATTTATATGCAAAACCTACTCAAGAAATGGAAACGAATTTGAATTTAGTGTCGACGTCCATGACTATTGGGTAACAAACCAGCCATCTTTGATCTCGAATGTTAAGCAAGTAAGGCTCGTTATACTTGAATTTGAGCGCCTGGAATACGAGGTGTGTGCGATTTTATTGCAAATTTGAAATCAAATGGATCAATTAGATTGATTTATTGAATAAAAAGAAGTCAAAATAACTGGAATAATAAGGATGCAGAAAACAATGTACAACATTAGGAGAACCGGCTATAAAAGACTTATATTTACTAATCAATTACCTCAAAAAAATTGAAACGAAGTTTGAATTTTAGATGTGACGCTCTCTAATTGGGTCACCATTCGTTTGTCATCGGAATTTACGCAATAAGGCCTCGTTAGTACTGAATATGCGTGGCAGTCTGGAATACGAGGTGGTGTCGATTTATGCAATTTTGAATCAAAATTGCTGTCAACTTAGATTGATTTATGGAATATATAGCAAAATTCAAACTGGAATCAATAAAAGTAATGCAAAGAAAATGACACCATTATTGAAGGCTGTTAAAATATATTTACTATTGCAAATCTACTCAAAGAATTGAACGAATTTTGAATTTTAGATGTCGACGCTCATATAATGGGTACACCATTTCGTTGATCTCGGAATGTTAACGGCAAGTTAAGGCTCGTTAGTGACTTGAAGCGTGAGCTCTGGAATAGAGTGTTTGAACTTTTGCAATTTGGAATCAAAATTGTGACTTACAATAGATTGAATTATTGAAAATAATAGACAAATAAACTGGAATGAATAAGTAATGCAAGAAAAAATGATACACACTTATTGAGAGGCTTTGAAGACTTTATATTTATTATCAAAATCACCAGATTGAACGAATTTGAATTTAGGATTGACGCTCATACTAATTTGGGTACACCATCTCAGTTTGATCGGGATAGTTAATGCAAGTTTAAGGCTACACACACGCGTGGCCGTTGGGAAAACGAGGTGGTGTCGACTTTGCAATTTGAAATCAAATTGTGATTCAAAATTAGAGATTGATTTATTGAATAATAGTAGCAAAATCAAACTGAACAATAAGGTAAGCAGGAAAAATGTATCACACATTAAATTGAGAACGGTTAAAACTTTATCTTTACTATTCAAATCTACTCAAAGAATGGAAAGCGATGGAATTTAGATTTCGACGCTAACTAATTGGTTACACCGATCTCGTTTGATTCTCGAAGTTAGCAAGTAAGTCTCGTTAAGTACTTGAGATGCGTGAGCGTCTGGGAATACAGGTGGTGTCGACTTTATTGCAATTTGAATCACATTGTGATTCATTAATCGATTTATTTGATAATAGTAAAAGCAAATCAAACTGGATCAATAAGTAATGCAAGAAAAATGTACGAACATATTGAGACGGCTTTTAAAACTTATATTTATATCAAATTACTCAAAAGAATTGAACGAATGTGAATTTTAGATGCCGAACGCTCATTAATTTGGGTCGCCGATCGTGGTGATTCGAAATGTTAGAAGTGTAAGCGTAGTACTTGAAGCGTGAGCGTCTGGGAAACGAGGTGGTGTCGACTTTCTGCAATTTGAATAAATTGGATCATTAGATTGATTATTGAATAATAGTCGCAAATCAAAACTGGAAACATAAGGTAATGCAGAAAATGGTACCACATATTGAGACGGTAAAGACTGTATTATTTATTATAAAATCTACTCAAAAAGAATTGAACGAATTTGAATTTTAGATGTCGACGCTCAACTAATTTGGGTAAACCGATCTCGTTTGATTCGGAATGTTAAGCAAGTTAAGGTCCTCGTTTAGTACTGAAATCGTGAGCGTCTGGAATACGAGCTGTGTCGACTTTTTGCAATTGAATCAAAATTTGTGATTCAATAGTTGATTTAATGTGAATAATAGTAAGCAAAATCAACCTGAATCAATGCACACACATAGAAATACTAAAAAATTTTATTAGCAAATCCTACTCAAAAGAAATGAACGAAATTTTGAATTTTAGATGTCGACGCTCAATTACTAATTTGGTACACCCCGACTCGTTTGTCTCGATGTTAAGCAAGTTAAGCCCGTTAGTACTTGAATGCGTGAGCGTCTGGGAAATACGAGGTGGTGTCGACTTTTGCAATTCTGAATCAAAATTGTGATTCAATTAGAATGATTTATTTGAATTAATATACAAAATATACTGGAAACAAATGCACACACATAGAAATATACTAAAAAATATTTATTATGCAAATCTACTCAAAGAAATGAACGAATTTTGAAAATTTAAGATTCGAACGCTCAAACTAATTTGGGTACAACCCGTCTCGTTTGATCTCGGAATGTTCAAGCAAGTTAAGGCCTCGTTAGTACTTGAATGCGTGAGCGTCTGGGAATACGAGTGTGTCGACTTTTGCAATGCATCAAAATTTGTGAATTCAATTTAATTGATTATTTCAATAATATAGCAAATCAAACTGGAATCAATAAGGTAATGCAAGAAAAATGTACAACACATAGAAATACTAAAAATATTTATTATGCAAATCTACTCATAAAAATGAACGAAATTTTGAATTTAGATGTCGACGCTCATACTAATTTGGGTACACCCATCTCGTTATTCTCGGAATGTTAAGACAAACGTTAAGGCCTCGTTATAACTTGAATGCGTGAGCGTCTGGGAATACGATTGGTGTCGACTTTTGCAATTTGAATCTAAAAATTGGATTCAATTGATTGATTTATTTCAATAATAGTAGCAAATACTCATAACTGAATCAATACATAACTGCAAGAAAAATGTACACACATTATGAGACGTGCTTTAAAACTTTATATTTCTACAAATTTCCAATAAAATAATGATTCAATCCCATCAATTAAGAATTTCTCAATAATATGATTTTATCGATCGGTCCGTTCATAGACTATCTCCACGCAGACATGTTAAGTCACCATTAAATCCTATCTGAATTCATGACACTTTGATATTAATTCACTCGAAAATAAATTTCAAATTTTTCCAATACAAAAATGTATTTTTCATCAAATATGCACATACATTTTCAATAGATTCCAGCCATATTTTTCTGAAAATTCTTTGATAATTAACATGTCATTGTTACAGTTATAATTTGGATGATATTAAATAATAGAAATATCTAAAAATGATTTATATGCAAATCTACTCAAAAGAATGACGAATTTTGAATTTAGATGTTCGACGCTTCATACTAATTTGGGTACACCCATCCTCGTTTGATCTCGGGAATTTTAAGCAATTTAACCTGTTAAGTACGAATGCGTGAGCGTCCTGGGAATCGAGGTGGCGACTGTTTGCAATTTGAAATCAAAATGTGATTCAATTAGATTGAATTTATTTGATAATAGTAGCAAAATCAAACTGAATGACATAAGGTAATGCAAGAAAAGATGTACACACATATTGGAGACGGCTTTAAAACTTTATATTTCTACAATTTTCCAATAAAATAATGGATTCAATTCCATCAATTTAAGAATTTTCCAATCAATATTGATATCGAATCGTCGTTCCATAGACTATCTCCACGCATACAATGTATCACCATTAGAATCCTCATGAATTTCATGAACTTGATATAATTTCAACTCGAAAATAAAATTCTCAAATTTTTCCAAATAAAAATTGATTTTTTTCACAAATATGCACAACATGTTTCAATAGACCAGCCATATTTTCTGAAATTTCTTTTGATAATTAACATTTCATTGTTACAGTTCAATAATTTGATGATATTAAATAATAGAAATACTAAAAAATATTTATTATGCAAATCTACCAAAAGAATGAACGAAGATTGACATTTATGATTTCGACGCTCCATACTAATTTGGTACACCCGATCTCGTTGATCTCGAATGTTAACAAGTTAAGGCCTCGTTAGTAACTTGAATGCGTGACGTCTAGCAATACTCGTGTGTCGACTTTTGCAATTTGAATCAAAATGTGATCAATAGGATGATTTATTTGAATAAAGTACAAAATCACACACGAAATCAAATGCACACACATCAGAAATACTAACAAAAATTTATATGCAACATCTACTCAAAAGAAAGAAACGATTTGAATTTTAGATGTCGACGCTCATACTAAATTGGGACATCCCGACTCGTTGATGCTCGGAAAGTTAAGCAAGTTTAAGGCCTCTTACGTAACTTGACATGCTGAGCGCTGGGAATACGATGGTGTCGACCTTTTGCATTTGAATCAAATTGTGATTCAATTAGATTTGATTTAGTTCAATAATAGTAGCAAAACAACTGAATCAATAAGGTAATCAAGAAAATGTACACACAATCAGAAATACAACAAATATTTATTATGCAAATCTACTCAAAGAAATGAAACGAAATTTTTGAATTTTAGAATGTCGAGCTCATACTAATTTGGGTACACCCACCTCGTTGAGTCTCGTAATGTTAAGCAAGTTAAGGCTCGAGTACTTGAATGCGTGAGCGCTGAATACGATGTTGTGTCGTATCTTTTTGCAATTTGATCAAAATTGTGAATTCAATTAATGATTTATTGAATAATAGTAGCAAAAATCCCAAAATCTGGATAATCAATGCACACACATAGAAATACTAAAAAATATTTATTGATGCAAATCTACTCAAAACGAACATGAACGAATTTGCATTTTAGATGCGACGCTCATACTAATTTGGGTAACCCCGATCTCGTTTGATCTCGGAATTTAAGCAAGTAAGGCCTCGTTAGTACTTGAATGCGCGAGCGTCTGAATACGAGGTGTGTGACTTTTTGCATTTGAATCAAAATTGTGATCAAATTAATGATTATTGAATAATAAGTAAGCAAAAATCCAAACTGAATAAATGCACACACATAGAATACTAAAAATTTATTATGCACATCTACTCAAAAGAAAATGAACGAATTTTTTGAATTTAGATGTCGACGCTCATTACTAATTTGGGTACACCCGAATCTCGTTTGATCTCGGAATGCCTAAGCAATGGTTAAGCTCGTAGTAACTGAATGCGTGAGCGTCTGGGAATACGAGTGGTGTCGACTTTTGCAATTTGAATCAAAATTGTGATCAATTATAATTGATTTAATTGAATAATAGTAAAGCAAAATCAAGAACCTGGAATCAATGGCACACATCCATAGAAATACTAAAAATATTTATTTTCAAATCTACTCAAAAGAATGAACGAATTTGAATTTAAGATGTCGACGTCTCATACTAATTTGGGTGACACCCGATCTCGTTTTGATCTCGTGAACATGTTAAGCAAGTTAAGGCCTCGTTAGTACTTGAATGCGTGAGCGTCTGGAATAATCGAGGGTGTCGCTTTTGCATATTTGAATCAAAATTGTGAGTCAATTAGATTGATTTATTTCATAATAGAGCAAAATCAAACTGGACTCAATAAGGGATATGCAGAACCAAATGTTACACACATAGAAATACTAAAAATTTAAATTATGCAAATCTACTCAAAAGAAATAACGAATTTTGAATTTAGATGTGGCGACGCTCATACTGAATTGGTACACCCGATCTCTTGATCTCGGAATTTAACAAGTTAGGCTGTTAGTACTTGATCGTGAGCCGTCTGGGAAACGAAGTGGGTGTCACTTTTTGCAATGTTGAATCAAAATTGTGATTCAATTAGATTGATTTATTTGAAAATAGTAGCAAATCAAAACTGGAATCTAATGCACACCACTAGAAATACTAAAAATAATTTTATTATGCAAATCACTCAAAAGAAATGAACGAATTTTGAATTTTAGATGTCGACGCTCATACTAATTTTGGGTCACCCGATCTCGTTTGGATCTCGAATGTTAAGCAAGTAAGCCTCGTAGTACTTGAAGCGTGAGCGTGCTGGTGAATACGAGTGTGTCGACGTTTTTGCATTGACATCAAAAATTTGTGATTCAATTAGACTTGATTTATTTCATAATATACACAAATCCAAACTGGAATCAATAAGGTAATGCAAGAAAAATGTCACACATAGAATTATCACTAAAATTTTTATTATGAAATCTACTCAAAGAAATGAACGAAATTTTGAATTTTAGATGTCGACGCTCATACAATTGGGTACACCCGATATCTCGTTGATCTCGGAATGTTAATCACAGTTAAGGCCTCGTTAGTACTTTGAATGCGTGAGCGTCTGGAATACGAAGGTGGTGCGACTTTGCAATTTGAATCAAAATTGTGATTCAATTAGATTATTTATTGAATAATATTGCAAAATCAAACTGAATCAATGCACACACATAGAAATTAACTAAAAAATATTTATTTATGCAAATCTACTCAAAAGAAATGAACCGAATTTGAATTTTTAGATGTGCTGACGCTCATACTTAAATTGGGTACACCGACTACGTTGATCTCGGAATGTTAAGCAATTAAGTCCTCGTTAAGTTACCTTGAATGCGGAGCGTCTGGGAAATACGAGGTGGTGTCGACTTTTGCAATTTGAATCAAAATTGTGATTCAATTTAGTTGATTAATTTGAATAATATAACAAAAATCAAACTGAATCAATAAGCAATCCAGAAAATGTACACAGATTATTGAGACGGCTAAAAACTTTATATTTACATTTCAATAATCTACTCATGAAATGAATCGAATTTGAATTTTCAGATGTCGACGCATTATGAAGTTTGTACAACCCGTTGATCTCTCGAATTTACATTAGCCTCGTTGTACATTGAATGCGATAGCGTCTGGAATACGAGTGTGTCGACTTTTTGCAATTTGAATCAAAATGTTTTCAATTAGATTGATTTTTGAATAGTAGCAAATCAAACTGGAATCAATGTCAACAGTTAAATGTACTAATTATTTATTACTAAAAATATTTATTATGCAAATCTATCAAAAGAATTGAACGAATTTTGAATTTAGATGTCGCGCTCTTACTATTTGGGTACAACCCGATCTCGTTTGATCTCGGAAATGTAAGCAAGTTAAGGCCTCGTTAGTACTAGAATAGCGTGAGCGTCTGGGAATACGAGGTGTGCGACTTTGCAATTTGAATCAAAATTGTATCAATAGAGATTGATTTATTTGAATAATAGTAGCAAAATCAACTGGAATCAATAAGGTAATGCAAGAAAAATGTACACACATTATTGAGACGGCTTTAAAACTTTATTTTTTACAAATTCCAATATTCAATTCCCATCAATTAAGAATTTCCAATAATATTGATTTATCGATCGGTCCGTTCATGACTATCTCCACGCATGACATGTATCACATTAGAATCCTCATTGAATTTCATGAACTTTGATATAATTTCACTCGAAATAAATTCTCAAATTTTTTCCAATAAAAATTGATTTTTTCACAAATATGCACATACATTTTTCAATAGATTCCAGCCATATTTTCTGAATTTCTTTCGATAATTAACATGTCATTGTTACAGTTAATTTGTTGATATTAAATAATAGAATACTAAAAATATTTATTATGCAAATCTACTCAAAAGAAATGAACGAATTTTGAATTTTAGATGTCGACGCTCATACTAATTTGGGTACACCCGATCTCGTTGATCTCGGAATGTTAGCAAGTTAAGGCCTCGTTAGTACTTGAATGCGTAGACGTCTGGAATACGAGGTGTGTCGACTTTTTGCAATTTGAATCAAAATGTGATTCAATTAGATTGATTTATTTGAATAATAGTAGCAAAATCAAACTGGAATCAATAAGGTAATGCAAGAAAAATCACACATTATTGAGACGCTTTAAACTTATATTTTTCAAATCACTCAAAGACATGAACGAATTTTGAATTTAGAGAACCATAAATTGATACACCCGATCTCGTTTGATCTCGGAATGTTAAGCAAGTTAGGCCTCGTTAGTACTTGAATGCGTGAGCGTCTGGAATACGAGGTGGTGTCGACTTTTGCAATTGAATCAAAATTGTGATTCAATTAGATGATTATTGAATAAATAGCAAAATCACTGAATCAATAAGGTAATGCAAGAAAATGTACACACAATTATGAATCTAAAACTAATATTTATTATCAAATCTACTCAAAAGAAATTGAACGAATTTGAATTTTAGATGTCGACGCTCATACTAATTTGGGTACACCCGATCTCGTTTGATCTCGAATGTTAAGCAAGTTAAGGCCTCGTTAGTACTTGAATGCGTGAGCGTCTGGGAATACGAGGTGGTGTCGACTTTTTGCAATTTGAATCAAATTGTGATTCAATTAGATTGATTTTTGAATAATAGTAGCAAAATCAAACTGGAATCAATAAGGTAATGCAAAAAAATGTACACACATTATTGAGACGGCTTTAAAACTTTATATTTCTACAAATTTCCAATAAAATCATGGATTCAATTCCCATCAATTTAAGAATTTCCAATAATATTGATTTATCGATCGGTCGTTCATAGACTATCTCCACGCATGACATGTATCACCATTAGAATCCTCATTGAATTTCATGAACTTTGATATAATTTCACTCGAAAATAAATTCTCAAATTTTTTCCAATAAAAAATTGATTTTTTTCACAAATATGCACATACATTTTTCAATAGATTCCAGCCATATTTTCTGAAATTTTCTTCGATAATTAACATGTCATTGTTACAGTTATAATTTGATGATTTAAATAATAGAAATACTAAAAATATTTATTATGCAAATCTACTCAAAAGAATGAACGAATTTTGATTTTAGATGTCGACGCTCATACTAATTTGGGTACACCCGATCTCGTTTGATCTCGGAATGTTAAGCAAGTTAAGGCCTCGTTAGTACTTGAATGCGTGAGCGTCTGGGAATACGAGGTGGTGTCGACTTTTTTGCAATTTGAATCAAAATTGTGATTCAATTAGATTGATTTTTTGAATAATAGTAGCAAAATCAAACTGGAATCAATAAGGTAATGCAAGAAAAATGTACACACATTATTGTTAAAAACTTGCATTGAACGAATTTTGAATTGATGTCGACGCTCATACAATTTGTCTCGTTTGATCTCGGAATGTTAAGCAAGTTAAGGCCTCGTTAGTACTTGAATGCGTGAGCGTCTGGGAATACGAGGTGGTGTCGACTTTTGCAATTTGAATCAAAATTGTGATTCAATTAGATTGATTTATTTGAATAATAGTAGCAAAATCAAACTGGAATCAATAAGGTAATGCAAGAAAAATGTACACACATTATTGAGACGGCTTTAAAACTTTATATTTTTACAAATTTCCAATAAAATCATGGATTCAATTCCCATCAATTTAAGAATTTTCCAATAATATTGATTTATCGATCGGTCCGTTCATAGACTATCTCCACGCATGACATGTATCACCATTAGAATCCTCATTGAATTTCATGAACTTTGATATTAATTTCACTCGAAAATAAATTCTCAAATTTTTTCCAATAAAAAATTGATTTTTTCACAAATATGCACATACATTTTTCAATAGATTCCAGCCATATTTTCTGAAATTTCTTTCGATAATTAACATGTCATTGTTACAGTTATTAATTTGATGATATTTAAATAATAGAAATACTAAAAATATTTATTATGCAAATCTACTCAAAAGAATTGAACGAATTTTGAATTTTAGATGTCGACGCTCATACTAATTTGGGTACACCCGATCTCGTTTGATCTCGGAATGTTAAGCAAGTTAAGGCCTCGTTAGTACTTGAATGCGTGAGCGTCTGGAATACGAGGTGGTGTCGACTTTTTGCAATTTGAATCAAAATTGTGATTCAATTAGATTGATTTATTTGAATAATAGTAGCAAAATCAAACTGGAATAATAAGGTAATGCAAGAAAATGTACACACATTATTGAGACGGCTTTAAAACTTTATATTTACAAATTTCAAAAAAATGAACAATTTTGAATTTAACGAATAATATTTGATATCGATCGGTCCGTTTGATCTCGGATGTGCAATTAACCTTAGACTTGAATCATGAACTTGATATAATTTCACTCAATAAATTTCAAAATTTTGATAAAAAATTGATTTTTTGAATAATAGTAGCAAAATCAAACTGAATCAATAATTAATGCAAGAAAAATTGTAAAAATATTTATTATGCAAACTCAAAAGAATGAACGAATTTTGAATTTAGATCGACGCTCATACTAATTTGGGTACACCCGATCTCGTTTGATCTCGGAATGTTAAGCAAGTTAAGGCCTCGTTAGTACTTGAATGCGTGAGCGTCTGGAATACGAGGTGGTGTCGACTTTTTGCAATTTGAATCAAAATTGTGATTCAATTAGATTGATTTATTTGAATAATAGTAGCAAAATCAAACTGGAATCAATAAGGTAATGCAAGAAAAATGTACACACATTATTGAGACGGCTTTAAAACTTTATATTTCTACAAATTTCCAATAAAATCATGGATTCAATTCCCATCAATTTAAGAATTTTCCAATAATATTGATTTATCGATCGGTCCGTTCATAGACTATCTCCACGCATGACATGTATCACCATTAGAATCCTCATTGAATTTCATGAACTTTGATATTAATTTCACTCGAAAATAAATTCTCAAATTTTTTCCAATAAAAAATTGATTTTTTCACAAATATGCACATACATTTTTCAATAGATTCCAGCCATATTTTCTGAAATTTCTTTCGATAATTAACATGTCATTGTTACAGTTATTAATTTGATGATATTTAAATAATAGAAATACTAAAAATATTTATTATGCAAATCTACTCAAAAGAATGAACGAATTTTGAATTTTAGATGTCGACGCTCATACTAATTTGGGTACACCCGATCTCGTTTGATCTCGGAATGTTAAGCAAGTTAAGGCCTCGTTAGTACTTGAATGCGTGAGCGTCTGGGAATACGAGGTGGTGTCGACTTTTTGCAATTTGAATCAAAATTGTGATTCAATTAGATTGATTTATTTGAATAATAGTAGCAAAATCAAACTGGAATCAATAAGGTAATGCAAGAAAAATGTACACACATTATTGAGACGGCTTTAAAACTTTATATTTATTACAATACTCAAAATTGAACGAATTTTGAATTTCGAACTAATTTGGTACACCCGATCTCGTTTGATCTCGGAATGTTAAGCAAGTTAAGGCCTCGTTAGTACTTGAATGCGTGAGCGTCTGGAATACGAGGTGGTCGACTTTTGCAATTTGAATCAAAATTGTGATTCAATTAGATTGATTTATTTGAATAATAGTAGCAAAATCAAACTGGAATCAATAAGCAAGAAAATGTTACACACATTATTGAGACGGCTTAAAACTTTATATATATTCAAATCTACTCAAAAGAATGAACGAATTTTGAATTTTAGATGTCGACGCTCATACTAATTTGGGTACACCCGATCTCGTTTGATCTCGGAATGTTAAGCAAGTTAAGGCCTCGTTAGTACTTGAATGCGTGAGCGTCTGGGAATACGAGGTGGTGTCGACTTTTTGCAATTTGAATCAAAATTGTGATTCAATTAGATTGATTTATTTGAATAATAGTAGCAAAATCAAACTGGAATCAATAAGGTAATGCAAGAAAAATGTACACACATTATTGAGACGGCTTTAAAACTTTATTTTCTACAAATTTCCAATAAAATCATGGATTCAATTCCCATCAATTTAAGAATTTCCAATAATATTGATTTATCGATCGGTCCGTTCATAGACTATCTCCACGCATGACATGTATCACCATTAGAATCCTCATTGAATTTCATGAACTTTGATATTAATTTCACTCGAAAAAAATTCTCAAATTTTTTCCAATAAAAAATTGATTTTCACAAATATGCACATACATTTTTCAATAGATTCCAGCCATATTTTCTGAAATTTCTTTCGATAATTAACATGTCATTGTTACAGTTATTAATTTGATGATATTTAAATAATAGAAATACTAAAAATATTTATTATGCAAATCTACTCAAAAGAATTGAACGAATTTTGAATTTTAGATGTCGACGCTCATACTAATTTGGGTACACCCGATCTCGTTTGATCTCGGAATGTTAAGCAAGTTAAGGCCTCGTTAGTACTTGAATGCGTGAGCGTCTGGGAATACGAGGTGGTGTCGACTTTTTGCAATTTGAATCAAAATTGTGATCAATTAGATTGATTTATTTGAATAATAGTAGCAAAATCAAACTGGAATCAATAAGGTAATGCAAGAAAAATGTACACACATTATTGAGACGGCTTTAAAACTTATTTATTATCAAAATTCTCAAAAAGAACGAACGAATTTGAAATTTTAGATTCCATACTAATTTGGTACACCCGATCTCGTTTGATCTCGGAATGTTAAGCAAGTTAAGGCCTCGTTAGTACTTGAATGCGTGAGCGTCTGGGAATACGAGGTGGTGTCGACTTTTTGCAATTTGAATCAAAATTGTGATTCAATTAGATTGATTTATTTGAATAATAGTAGCAAAATCAAACTGGAATCAATAAGGTAATGCAAGAAAAATGTACACACATTATTGAGACGGCTTTAAAAATTTATATTTATTATGCAAATCTACTCAAAAGAATTGAACGAATTTTGAATTTTAGATGTCGACGCTCATACTAATTTGGGTACACCCGATCTCGTTTGATCTCGGAATGTTAAGCAAGTTAAGGCCTCGTTAGTACTTGAATGCGTGAGCGTCTGGGAATACGAGGTGGTGTCGACTTTTTGCAATTTGAATCAAAATTGTGATTCAATTATTGATTTATTTGAATAATAGTAGCAAAATCAAACTGGAATCAATAAGGTAATGCAAGAAAAATGTACACACATTATTGAGACGGCTTTAAAACTTTATATTTTACAAATTTCCAATAAAATCATGGATTCAATTCCCATCAATTTAAGAATTTTCCAATAATATTGATTTATCGATCGGTCCGTTCATAGACTATCTCCACGCATGACATGTATCACCATTAGAATCCTCATTGAATTTCATGAACTTTGATATTAATTTCACTCGAAAATAAATTCTCAAATTTTTTCCAATAAAAAATTGATTTTTTCACAAATATGCACATACATTTTTCAATAGATTCCAGCCATATTTCTGAAATTTCTTTCGATAATTAACATGTCATTGTTACAGTTATAATTTGTTGATATTTAAATAATAGAAATACTAAAAATATTTATTATGCAAATCTACTCAAAAAATTGAACGAATTTTGAATTTTAGATGTCGACGCTCATACTAATTTGGGTACACCCGATCTCGTTTGATCTCGGAATGTTAAGCAAGTTAAGGCCTTTAGTACTTGAATGCGTGAGCGTCTGGGAATACGAGGTGGTGTCGACTTTTTGCAATTTGAATCAAAATTGTGATTCAATTAGATTGATTTATTTGAATAATAGTAGCAAAATCAAACTGGAATCAATAAGGTAATGCAAGAAAAATGTACACACATTATTGAGACGGCTTTAAAAACTTTATTTCTACAAAATAAAAATGAACAATTTGAAATTTAAGATTTCCAATAATATAATTTACAATCGTCCGTTTGATCTCGAATGTTAAGCAAGTTAGGCCTCGTTAGTACTTGAATGCGTGAGCGTCTGGGAATACGAGGTTGTCGACTTTTCAATTTGAATCAAAATTGTGATTCAATTAGATTGATTTATTTGAATAATAGTAGCAAAAATCAAACTGAATCAATAAGGTAATGCACAGAAAATAAATATTTATTATGCAAATCTACTCAAAAGAATGAAGAATTTTGAATTTTAGATGTCGACGCTCATACTAATTTGGGTACACCCGATCTCGTTTGATCTCGGAATGTTAAGCAAGTTAAGGCCTCAGTACTTGAATGCGTGAGCGTCTGGGAATACGAGGTGGTGTCGACTTTTGCAATTTGAATCAAAATTGTGATTCAATTAGATTGATTTATTTGAATAATAGTAGCAAAATCAAACTGGAATCAATAAGGTAATGCAAGAAAAATGTACACACATTATTGAGACGGCTTTAAAACTTTATATTTTACAAATTTCCAATAAAATCATGGATTCAATTCCCATCAATTTAAGAATTTTCCAATAATATTGATTTATCGATCGGTCCGTTCATAGACTATCTCCACGCATGACATGTATCACCATTAGAATCCTCATTGAATTTCATGAACTTTGATATTAATTTCACTCGAAAATAAATTCTCAAATTTTTTCCAATAAAAAATTGATTTTTTCACAAATATGCACATACATTTTTCAATAGATTCCAGCCATATTTCTGAATTTCTTTCGATAATTAACATGTCATTGTTACAGTTATTAATTTGATGATATTTAAATAATAGAAATACTAAAAATATTTATTATGCAAATCTACTCAAAAGAATTGAACGAATTTTGAATTTTAGATGTCGACGCTCATACTAATTTGGGTACACCCGATCTCGTTTGATCTCGGAATGTTAAGCAAGTTAAGGCCTCGTTAGTACTTGAATGCGTGAGCGTCTGGGAATACGAGGTGGTGTCGACTTTTTGCAATTTGAATCAAAATTGTGATTCAATTAGATTGATTTATTTGAATAATAGTAGCAAAATCAAACTGGAATCAATAAGGTAATGCAAGAAAATGTACACACATTATTGAGACGGCTTTAAAAACTTTAATATTATTACAAATTTCAAAAGAATTGAACGAATTGAATTTTAGAATTTCGACGCTCATACTATTTTACACCCGATCTCGTTGATCTCGGAATGTTAAGCAAGTTAAGGCCTCGTTAGTACTTGAATGCGTGAGCGTCTGGAATACGAGGTGGTCACTTTTTTGCAATTTGAATCAAAATTGTGATTCAATTAGATTGATTTATTTGAATAATAGTAGCAAAATCAAACTGGAATCATAAGGTAATGCAAGAAAAAATGTACACACATTAGAGACAAAAATATTTATTATTCAAATCTACTCAAAAAATTGAACGAATTTTGAATTTTAGATGTCGACGCTCATACTAATTTGGGACACCCGATCTCGTTTGATCTCGGAATGTTAAGCAAGTTAAGGCCTCGTTAGTACTTGAATGCGTGAGCGTCTGGGAATACGAGGTGGTGTCGACTTTTTGCAATTTGAATCAAAATTGTGATTCAATTAGATTGATTTATTTGAATAATAGTAGCAAAATCAAACTGGAATCAATAAGGTAATGCAAGAAAAATGTACACACATTATTGAGACGGCTTTAAAAACTATATTTTTACAAATTTCCAATAAAATCATGGATTCAATTCCCATCAATTTAAGAATTTTCCAAATAATATTGATTTATCGATCGGTCCGTTCATAGACTATCTCCACGCATGACATGTATCACCATTAGAATCCTCATTGAATTTCATGAACTTTGATATTAATTTCACTCGAAAATAAATTCTCAAATTTTTTCCAATAAAAAATTGATTTTTCACAAATATGCACATACATTTTTCAATAGATTCCAGCCATATTTCTGAAATTTCTTTCGATAATTAACATGTCATTGTTACAGTTATTAATTTGATGATATTTAAATAATAGAAATACTAAAAATATTTATTATGCAAATCTACTCAAAAGAATTGAACGAATTTTGAATTTTTAGATGTCGACGCTCATTACTAATTTGGGTACACCCGATCTCGTTTGATCTCGGAATGTTAAGCAAGTTAAAGGCCTCGTTAGTACTTGAATGCGTGAGCGTCTGGGAATACGAGGTGGTGTCGACTTTTTGCAATTTGAATCAAAATTGTGATTCAATTAGATTGATTTATTTGAATAATAGTAGCAAAATCAAACTGGAATCAATAAGGTAATGCAAGAAAAATGTACACACATTATTGAGACGGCTTTAAAACTTATATTTTACAAATCTACTCAAAAGAAATTGAACGAATTTTGAATTTTAGATGTCGCCGCTCATACTAATTTGTACCCCGATCTCGTTTGATCTCGGAATTTAAGCAAGTTAAGGCCTCGTTAGTACTTGAATGCGTGAGCGTCTGGGAATACGAGGTGTTCGACTTTTTGCAATTTGAATCAAAATTGTGATTCAATTAGATTGATTTATTTGAATAATAGTAGCAAAATCAAAACTGGAATCAATAAGGTAATTGCAAGAAAAATGTACACACATTATTGAGACGGCTTTAAAACTTTATATTTATTATGCAAATCTACTCAAAAGAATGAACGAATTTGAATTTTAGATGTCGACGCTCATACTAATTTGGTACACCCGATCTCGTTTGATCTCGGAATGTTAAGCAAGTTAAGGCCTCGTTAGTACTTGAATGCGTGAGCGTCTGGGAATACGAGTGGTGTCGACTTTTTGCAATTTGAATCAAAATTGTGATTCAATTAGATTGATTTATTTGAATAATAGTAGCAAAATCAAACTGGAATCAATAAGGTAATGCAAGAAAAATGTACACACATTATTGAGACGGCTTTAAAACTTATATTTTTACAAATTTCCAATAAAATCATGGATTCAATTCCCATCAATTTAAGAATTTTCCAATAATATTGATTTATCGATCGGTCCGTTCATAGACTATCTCCACGCATGACATGTATCACCATTAGAATCCTCATTGAATTTCATGAACTTTGATATTAATTTCACTCGAAAATAAATTCTCAAATTTTTTCCAATAAAAAATTGATTTTTCACAAATATGCACATACATTTTTCAATAGATTCCAGCCATATTTTCTGAAATTTCTTTCGATAATTAACATGTCATTGTTACAGTTATTAATTTGTTGATATTTTAAATAATAGAAATACTAAAAATATTTATTATGCAAATCTACTCAAAAGAATTGAACGAATTTTGAATTTTAGATGTCGACGCTCATACTAATTTGGGTACACCCGATCTCGTTTGATCTCGGAATGTTAAGCAAGTTAAGGCCTCGTTAGTACTTGAATGCGTGAGCGTCTGGGAAACGAGGTGGTGACTTTTTGCAATTTGAATCAAAATTGTGATTCAATTAGATTGATTTATTGAATAATAGTAGCAAAATCAAACTGGAATCAATAAGGTAATGCAAGAAAAATGTACACACATTATTGAGACGGCTTTAAAACTTTATATTTTTACAAATTTCCAAAAAATTGACAATTCCCAAATTTAGATTTTCCAATACTAATTGGTACGACCCGATCTCGTTTGATCTCGAATGTAAGACAAGTTAAGGCTCGTTAGTAACTTGAATGCGTGAGCGTCTGGGAAATAGGTTGTCGACTTTTTGCAAATTGAATCAAAATTGTGATTCAATTAAATTGATTTCATTTGAATAATAGTAGCAAAATCAAACTGAAATTTCTTTCGATAATAACAAGAAAAATGTACACACATATTTGTTGATATTTAAATAATTTAATATTTATTATGCAAATCTACTCAAAAGAATTGAACGAATTTTGAATTTTAGATGTCGACGCTCATACTAATTTGGGTACACCCGATCTCGTTTGATCTCGGAATGTTAAGCAAGTTAAGGCCTCGTTAGTACTTGAAGCGTGAGCGTCTGGGAATACGAGGTGGTGTCGACTTTTTGCAATTTGAATCAAAATTGTGATTCAATTAGATTGATTTATTTGAATAATAGTAGCAAAATCAAACTGGAATCAATAAGGTAATGCAAGAAAAATGTACACACATTATTGAGACGGCTTTAAAACTTTATATTTTTACAAATTTCCAATAAAATCTGGATTCAATTCCCATCAATTTAAGAATTTTCCAATAATATTGATTATCGATCGGTCCGTTCATAGACTATCTCCACGCATGACATGTATCACCATTAGAATCCTCATTGAATTTCATGAACTTTGATATTAATTTCACTCGAAAATAAATTCTCAAATTTTTTCCAATAAAAATTGATTTTTTCACAAATATGCACATACATTTTTCAATAGATTCCAGCCATATTTTCTGAAATTTCTTTCGATAATTAACATGTCATTGTTACAGTTATTAATTTGTTGGATATTTAAATAATAGAAATACTAAAAATATTTATTATGCAATCTACTCAAAAGAATTGAACGAATTTTGAATTTTAGATGTCGACGCTCATACTAATTTGGGTACACCCGATCTCGTTTGATCTCGGAATGTTAAGCAAGTTAAGGCCTCGTTAGTACTTGAATGCGTGAGCGTCTGGGAATACGAGGTGGTGGTCGACTTTTGCAATTTGAATCAAAATTGTGATTCAATTAGATTGATTTATTTGAATAATAGTAAGCAAAATCAAACTGGAATCAATAAGGTAATGCAAAAAAAAATGTACACACATTATTGAGACGGCTTAAAACTTATATTTCAAATTTCTCAAAAATGGATCAATTCCCATCAATTTAAGAATTTCCAATAATATGATTCGGTACCCCGTAGACTATCTCCAATTGTAACATTAGTAAGTCCTCATTAGAACTTTGAATTGAACTTCGAAATAAATTCTAATTTTTCCAATTTGATTTTTTCACAAATATGCACATATTTTTCAATAGATTCCAAGCCATATTTTTGAAATTTCTTTCGATAATTAACATGTCATTGTTACAGTTAAATTTGTGATAAAATAAAGAAATTAAATTTAAAATATTATTATTATGCAAATCTACTCAAAAGAATGAACGAATTTTGAATTTTAGATGTCGACGCTCATACTAATTTGGTACACCCGATCTCGTTTGATCTCGGAATGTTAAGCAAAGTTAAGGCCTCGTTAGTACTTGAATGCGTGAGCGTCTGGGAATACGAGGTGGTGTCGACTTTTTGCAATTTGATCAAAATTGTGATTCAATTAGATGATTTATTTGAATATAGTAGCCAAAACAAACTGGAATCAATAAAGGTAATGCAAGAAAAATTACACACATTATTGAGACGACGGCTTTAAAAACTTTATATTTACAAATTCCAATAAAATCATTGATCAATCCCATCAATTTAAGAATTTTCCAATAATATTGATTTATCGATCGAGTCCGTTCAGGTAGGGAACCTATCTTCCACCATGACATGTATCACCATTTAGATCCTCATTAGAATTTCATGAACTTTGATATTAATTTCACTCGAAAAATAAAAATTCTCAAATTTTTTCCAATAAAAAATTGATTTTTTCCCACAAATATGCACATACATTTTTCAATAGATTCCAGCCATATTTTCTGAAAATTTCTTTACGATAATTAAAACATGTCATGTTACAGTTTATTTAATTTGTTTGATTATTTAAATAATAGCAAATACTAAAAATATTTATTTCAAATCTACTCAAAAGAAATTGAACAATTTTAATTTTAGATCGACAGCTCATACTAATTTGGGTCACCGATCTCGTTTATCCGAATGTTAACAGTAATGCCTCGTAGACTGAATGCCGTGACGCTCTGGGAAACGAGGTGTGTCACTTTCAATTTGAATCAAAATTTGATTCAATTAGATGAATGGTATTGAATAATAGAGCAAAATCAATACGAATCAATATAGGTAATGCAAAGAAAAATTTAAACCCACAAACACTTGAGCCGTGCTAACTTATATTTATTACCAACCTACTCAAAAGAATGAACGAATTTGAATTTAGATGTCGACGCCATACTAATTTGGTACACCCGATCTCGTGAATCTCGGAATGTTAAGCAAGTTAAATGGCTCGTAGTACTTGCAATGCTAGCGTACTGGAAA
>JACMZG010000194.1:0-24275 GCA_018340805.1 Microvelia longipes
CCGAAAAAAGGTTTCCAAACCCCTTGGGAAAAAAAAAAAAAACTCCCGGAAGTGCTATGGGCCAGCCTCACTCTTAAGATAACGCGGTTTGATCAAGTATTCTTCACGCCAGGTAAGTATGGGATCAAATAGTAAGTACCAAACATAAGTGGTTTGGAAAGTCACAATTATTTAGAAACGTCTGAGGTTTAGAAAACTTCTAATAATTGATTTAATTGATTTCCACTAAAAAACAGTAAGAAACTCAATGCTTCTTCAAGTTTTTTAACTAAACTTACTTGGTGCTTGGTAGCTGCCCGATCATAAAGGGCAATATTCAGAAACTCATCCATTGAACTCCGGATAAGTTGACTTTTGCGCTTTCTCAAATCGAGAAAGTCGAGCACATAATTTTTGTTATGGGGAATTATATATAGTTTTTCCCTCTTCTCTAAATTGAAATAAAACTGAAAATCTTTTCGGAAAGATCCGGAAAGAAATGACATTTTCGAGAATTGAAAAATGTCAAAAATATTAATAATGTGAAGGAAGCTAGTAATTAATTTTAATTCGAAAATCAGTCCTTTTGGACCTGCAAAAATTGCATTTAATAAAACTATTGCAGTTTTTCTAAATGCGGGGTATTGGTAAAAGTTTCAACTAGCAATAAAGTCATATCAGATTACTCTTCATTTATTGACTTACTGCCCATGAGCAAGGATAAAGAGAAATTTGAAAAAATCCAGGTCCGGTCACAAAATATCAAACCCTTAATACAATATTACTTCAGGATTAGTTCTTTACCACCAGGTTTCTCTCTCTCTTTCTCTCTCTCAACAATTATAAATTTTCATTTCGAATTTTGCGTACTTTTGAATTTCAAGCATTTTGAAATATTTAAACAAGAAAACTAATTTCGAAATTTAAAATAATACCATAACAATTTGGAAAATGTTGATATATTTCTAAAATTTTCAAAGAAATTCTTAATAAAATTAGTTGAAAAATAAAATTCCTCTCAACAGTTTTCCTGTTAAAAATTTTCCTAGACCTTTAATTTCAATTTGATAATATTTGAAAACCTTTAATTAAAGTAGTTGCCTTAAAAAGGTCTTTGCTATTTTTTATAAAGAATTGAATGGTAAGCCTTTTAAAAGACAATTTATTTGATTAAATTCGTCTAAATTTGACAAGTTCTTTTTATTATTAGTAAGGACTATTTAATGAAATAAATAATAAATTTTTGCTATTTTCCATCTTTTCAAATTATACGGTTATAGGGCTAGTTTTTTGAATTTTCAGTAGTGATAATCGATTTATTTTTCTGATAATTGAATGGTTTTTTGTTAAGGAATATCTCGAATCGAATAAAACAAAAATCAGCTTGATTGGATAATTCCTCACAAATCTATGACTATTTGAATATTATGGTTGAATTTTTCAAAAATTTTTCAAATCCACTAAATTGAATTGAAATTGAAATTTCATATTTAGTAGGATTTTTGACAAATTTTTGAAAAATTCACACACGTTTTATTATTTTCTATTTTAAATGGGCTCATTAAATGAACCCCACTATCAAAAATTAATGCGCCCGAGCCACCTCAATTTGAGGCAGTCGAAAAGGTCAACTGGACCGGAAGTGCTATGGGCCAGCCTCACTCTTAAGATAACGCGGTTTTGATCAAGTTATTCTTCACGCCAGGTAAGTATGGGATCAAATAGTAAGTACCGAAACATAAGTGGTTTGGAAAGTCACACATTATTTAGAAACGTCTGAGGTTTAGAAACTTCTAAATAATTGATTTAATGATTTCCACTAAAAAACAGTAAGAATCAATGCTTCTTCAAGTTTTAACTAAACTTACTTGGTGCTTGGTAGCTGCCCGATCATAAAAGGGGCAATATTCAGAACGAAACTCATCCATTGAACTCCCGGATAAGTTGACTTTTGCGCTTTCTCAAATCGAGAAAGTCGAGCACATAATTTTTGTTAGTGGGGAATTACTATATACAGTTTTCCCTCTTCTCTAAATTGAAATAAAACTGAAAAATCTTTTCGGAAAGATCCGGAAAGAAATGACATTTTCGAGAAATTGAAAAAATGTCAAAAATATTAATAATGTGAAGGAAGCTAGTAATTAATTTTAATTCGAAAATCAGTCCTTTTGGACCTGCAAAAATTGCATTTAATAAAACTATTGCAGTTTTTCTAAATGCGGGTATTGGTAAAAGTTTTCAACTAGCAATAAAGTCATATCAGATTACTCTTCATTTATTGACTTACTGCCCATGAGCAAGGATAAAGAGAAATTTGAAAAAATCCAGGGTCCGGTCACAAAATTATCAAAACCTTAATACAATATTACTTCAGGACTAGTTCTTTACCACCAGGTTTCTCTCTCTCTTTCTCTCTCAACAATTATAAATTTTCATTTCGAATTTTGCGTACTGTTTGAATTTCAAACATTTGAAAATATTTAAACAAGAAACTAATTTCGAAATTTAAATAATACCATAACAATTTAGAAAATGTTGATAATTTTTCTAAAATTTTCAAAGAAATTCTTAAATAAAATTAGTTGAAAAATAAAATTCTCTCAACAGTTTTCCTGTTAAAAATTTTCCTAGACCTTTAATTTCAATTTGATAATATTTAGAAACCTTTAATTAACGTAGTTGCCTTAAAAAAGGTCTTTGCTATTTTATAAAAGAATTGAATGGTAAGCCTTTTAAAGACAATTATTTGATTAAATTCGTCTAAATTTTGACAAGTTCTTCTTATTATTAGTAAGGACTATTTTAATGAAATAAATAAATTTTTGCTTATTTTCCATCTTTTCAAATTATACGGGTTATAGGGCTAGTTTTTTGAATTTTCAGTAGTGATAATCGATTTTATTTTTTTGATAATTGAATGGTTTTTTGTTAAGGAATATTCTCGGAATCGAATAAAACAAAAATCAGCTTGATTGGATAATTCCTCACAAATCTATGACTATTTGAATATTATGGTTGAATTTTTCAAAAATTTTTTCAAATCCACTAAATTGATTGAAATTGAAAATTTCATATTTAGTAGGATTTTTGACAAATTTTTGAAAAATTCACACACGTTTTATTATTTTCTATTTTAAATGGGCTCATTAAATGAACCCCACTATCAAAAATTATGCGCCCGAGCCACCTCAATTTGAGGCAGTCGAAAAGGTCAACTGGACCGGAAGTGCTATGGGCCAGCCTCACTCTTAAGATAACGCGGTTTGATCAAGTTATTCTTCACGCCAGGTAAGTATGGATCAAATAGTAAGTACCGAAACATAAGTGGTTTGGAAAGTCACAATTATTTAGAAACGTCTGAGGTTTAGCAAACTTCTAAATAATTGATTTAATTGATTTCCACTAAAAAACAGTAAGAATCAATGCTTCTTCAAGTTTTAACTAAACTTACTTGGTGCTTGTAGCTGCCCGATCATAAAGGGGCAATATTCAGAACGAAACTCATCCATTGAACTCCCGGATAAGTTGACTTTTGCGCTTTCTCAAATCGAGAAAGTCGAGCACATAATTTTTGTTAGTGGGGAATTACTATATACAGTTTTTCCCTCTTCTCTAAATTGAAATAAAACTGAAAAATCTTTTCGGAAAGATCCGGAAAGAAATGACATTTTCGAGAAATTGAAAAATGTCAAAAATAATAATAATGTGAAGGAAGCTAGTAATTAATTTTAATTCGAAAATCAGTCCTTTTGGACCTGCAAAAATTGCATTTAATAAAACTATTGCAGTTTTTCTAAATGCGGGTATTGGTAAAAGTTTTCAACTAGCAATAAAGTCATATCAGATTACTCTTCATTTATTGACTTACTGCCCATGAGCAAGGATAAAAGAGAAATTTGAAAAAATCCAGGGTCCGGTCACAAAATTATCAAACCTTAATACAATATTACTTCAGGATTAGTTCTTTACCACCAGGTTTCTCTCTCTCTTTCTCTCTCAACAATTATAAATTTTCATTTCGAATTTTGCGTACTGTTTGAATTTCAAATTTTGAAATATTTAAACAAGAAAAACTAATTTCGAAATTTAAATAATACCATAACAATTTGAAAATGTTGATATATTTTCTAAAATTTCAAAGAAATTCTTAAATAAAATTAGTTGAAAAATAAAATTCCTCTCAACAGTTTTCCTGTTAAAAAATTTTCCTAGACCTTTAATTTCAATTTGATAATATTTGGAAACCTTTAATTAAAGTAGTTGCCTTAAAAAAGGTCTTTGCTATTTTTTATAAAGAATTGAATGGTAAGCCTTTTAAAGACAATTTATTTGATTAAATTCGTCTAAATTTTGACAAGTTCTTCTTATTATTAGTAAGGACTATTTTAATGAAATAAATAAATAATTTTGCTATTTTTTCCATCTTTTCAAATTATACGGGTTATAGGGCTAGTTTTTTGAATTTTCAGTAGTGATAATCGATTTTATTTTTTATAATTGAATGGTTTTTTGTTAAGGAATATTCTCGGAATCGAATAAAACAAAAATCAGCTTGATTGGATAATTCCTCACAAATCTATGACTATTTGAATATTATGGTTGAATTTTTCAAAAATTTTTCAAATCCACTAAATTGATTGAAATTGAAAATTTCATATTTAGTAGGATTTTTGACAAATTTTTGAAAAATTCACACACGTTTTATTATTTCTATTTTAAATGGGCTCATTAAATGAACCCCACTATCAAAAATTATGCGCCCGAGCCACCTCAATTTGAGGCAGTCGAAAAGGTCAACTGGACCGGAAGTGCTATGGGCCAGCCTCACTCTTAAGATAACGCGGTTTGATCAAGTTATTCTTCACGCCAGGTAAGTATGGGATCAAATAGTAAGTACCGAAAATAAGTGGTTTGGAAAGTCACAATTATTTAGAAACGTCTGAGGTTTAGAAAACTTCTAAATAATTGATTTAATTGATTTCCACTAAAAAACAGTAAGAATCAATGCTTCTTCAAGTTTTAACTAAACTTACTTGGTGCTTGGTAGCTGCCCGATCAAAAGGGGCAATATTCAGAACGAAACTCATCCATTGAACTCCCGGATAAGTTGACTTTTGCGCTTTCTCAAATCGAGAAAGTCGAGCACATAATTTTTGTTAGTGGGGAATTACTATATACAGTTTTTCCCTCTTCTCTAAATTGAAATAAAACTGAAAAATCTTTTCGGAAAGATCCGGAAAGAAATGACATTTTCGAGAAATTGAAAAATGTCAAAAATATAATAATGTGAAGGAAGCTAGTAATTAATTTTAATTCGAAAATCAGTCCTTTTGGACCTGCAAAAATTGCATTTAATAAAACTATTGCAGTTTTTCTAAATGCGGGGTATTGGTAAAAGTTTTCAACTAGCAATAAAGTCATATCAGATTACTCTTCATTTATTGACTTACTGCCCATGAGCAAGGATAAAGGAGAAATTTGAAAAAATCCAGGTCCGGTCACAAAATTATCAAAACCTTAATACAATACTTCCAGGACTAGTTCTTTACCACCAGGTTTCTCTCTCTCTTTCTCTCTCAACAATTATAAATTTTCATTTCGAATTTTGCGTACTGTTTGAATTTCAAATTTTGAAATATTTAAACAGAAAACTAATTTCGAAATTTAAATAATACCATAACAATTTAGAAAAATGTTGATATATTTTCTAAAATTTTCAAAGAAATTCTTAAATAAAATTAGTTGAAAAATAAAATTCCTCTCAACAGTTTTCCTGTTAAAAATTTTCCTAGACCTTTAATTTCAATTTGATAATATTTGAAACCTTTAATTAAAGTATTTGCCTTAAAAAAGGTCTTTGCTATTTTTTATAAAGAATTGAATGGTAAGCCTTTTAAAGACAATTTATTTGATTAAATTCGTCTAAATTTTGACAAGTTCTTCTTATTATTAGTAAGGACTATTTTAATGAAATAAATAAATTTTGCTATTTTTTTCCATCTTTTCAAATTATACGGGTTATAGGGCTAGTTTTTTGAATTTTCAGTAGTGATAATCGATTTTATTTTTTGAAATTGAATGGTTTTTTGTTAAGGAATATTCTCGGAATCGAATAAAACAAAAATCAGCTTGATTGGATAATTCCTCACAAATCTATGACTATTTGAATATTATGGTTGAATTTTTCAAAAATTTTTTCAAATCCACTAAATTGATTGAAATTGAAAATTTCATATTTAGTAGGATTTTTGACAAATTTTTGAAAAATTCACACACGTTTTATTATTTTCTATTTTAAATGGGCTCATTAAATGAACCCCACTATCAAAAATTATGCGCCGAGCCTCAATTTGAGGCAGTCGAAAAGGTCAACTGGACCGGAAGTGCTATGGGCCAGCCTCACTCTTAAGATAACGCGGTTTGATCAAGTTATTCTTCACGCCAGGTAAGTATGGGATCAAATAGTAAGTACCGAAACATAAGTGGTTTGGAAAGTCACAATTATTTAGAAACGTCTGAGGTTTAGCAAACTTCTAAATAATTGATTTAATTGATTTCCACTAAAAAACAGTAAGAATCAATGCTTCTTCAAGTTTTAACTAAACTTACTTGGTGCTTGGTAGCTGCCCGATCATAAAGGGGCAATATTCAGAACGAAACTCATCCATTGAACTCCCGGATAAGTTGACTTTTGCGCTTTCTCAAATCGAGAAAGTCGAGCACATAATTTTTGTTAGTGGGGAATTACTATATACAGTTTTTCCCTCTTCTCTAAATTGAAATAAAACTGAAAAATCTTTTCGGAAAGATCCGGAAAGAAATGACATTTTCGAGAAATTGAAAAATGTCAAAAATAATAATAATGTGAAGGAAGCTAGTAATTAATTTTAATTCGAAAATCAGTCCTTTTGGACCTGCAAAAATTGCATTTAATAAAACTATTGCAGTTTTTCTAAATGCGGGGTATTGGTAAAAGTTTTCAACTAGCAATAAAGTCATATCAGATTACTCTTCATTTATTGACTTACTGCCCATGAGCAAGGATAAAAGAGAAATTTGAAAAAATCCAGGGTCCGGTCACAAAATTATCAAACCTTAATACAATATTACTTCAGGATTAGTTCTTTACCACCAGGTTTCTCTCTCTCTTTCTCTCTCAACAATTATAAATTTTCATTTCGAATTTTGCGTACTGTTTGAATTTCAAATTTTGAAATATTTAAAAAGAAAAAAATTTCGAAATTTAAATAATACCATAACAATTTGGAAAATGTTGATATATTTTCTAAAATTTTCAAAGAAATTCTTAAATAAAATTAGTTGAAAAATAAAATTCCTCTCAACAGTTTTCCTGTTAAAAATTTTCCTAGACCTTTAATTTCAATTTGATAATATTTAGAAACCTTTAATTAAAGTATTGCCTTAAAAAAGGTCTTTGCTATTTTTTATAAAGAATTGAATGGTAAGCCTTTTAAAGACAATTTATTTGATTAAATTCGTCTAAATTTTGACAAGTTCTTCTTATTATTAGTAAGGACTATTTTAATGAAATAAATAAATAAATTTTGCTATTTTTTCCATCTTTTCAAATTATACGGGTTATAGGGCTAGTTTTTTGAATTTTCAGTAGTGATAATCGATTTTATTTTTTGATAATTGAATGGTTTTTTGTTAAGGAATATTCTCGGAATCGAATAAAACAAAAATCAGCTTGATTGGATAATTCCTCACAAATCTATGACTATTTGAATATTATGGTTGAATTTTTCAAAAATTTTTCAAATCCACTAAATTGATTGAAATTGAAAATTTCATATTTAGTAGGATTTTTGACAAATTTTTGAAAAATTCACACACGTTTTATTATTTTCTATTTTAAATGGGCTCATTAAATGAACCCCACTATCAAAAATTATGCGCCCGAGCCACCTCAATTTGAGGCAGTCGAAAAGGTCAACTGGACCGGAAGTGCTATGGGCCAGCCTCACTCTTAAGATAACGCGGTTTGATCAAGTTATTCTTCACGCCAGGTAAGTATGGGATCAAATAGTAAGTACCGAAACATAAGTGGTTTGGAAAGTCACAATTATTTAGAAACGTCTGAGGTTTAGCAAACTTCTAAATAATTGATTTAATTGATTTCCACTAAAAAACAGTAAGAATCAATGCTTCTTCAAGTTTTAACTAAACTTACTTGGTGCTTGGTAGCTGCCCGATCATAAAGGGGCAATATTCAGAACGAAACTCATCCATTGAACTCCCGGATAAGTTGACTTTTGCGCTTTCTCAAATCGAGAAAGTCGAGCACATAATTTTTGTTAGTGGGGAATTACTATATACAGTTTTTCCCTCTTCTCTAAATTGAAATAAAAACTGAAAAATCTTTTCGGAAAGATCCGGAAAGAAATGACATTTTCGAGAAATTGAAAAATGTCAAAAATAATAATAATGTGAAGGAAGCTAGTAATTAATTTTAATTCGAAATCAGTCCTTTTGGACCTGCAAAAATTGCATTTAATAAAACTATTGCAGTTTTTCTAAATGCGGGGTATTGGTAAAAGTTTTCAACTAGCAATAAAGTCATATCAGATTACTCTTCATTTATTGACTTACTGCCCATGAGCAAGGATAAAGAGAAATTTGAAAAAATCCAGGGTCCGGTCACAAAATTATCAAACCTTAATACAATATTACTTCAGGATTAGTTCTTTACCACCAGGTTTCTCTCTCTCTTTCTCTCTCAACAATTATAAATTTTCATTTCGAATTTTGCGTACTGTTTGAATTTCAAATTTTTGAAATATTTAAACAAGAAAACTAATTTCGAAATTTAAATAATACCATAAATTTGGAAAATGTTGATATATTTTCTAAAATTTTCAAAGAAATTCTTAAATAAAATTAGTTGAAAAATAAAATTCCTCTCAACAGTTTTCCTGTTAAAATTTTCCTAGACCTTTAATTTCAATTTGATAATATTTAGAAACCTTTAATTAAAGTAGTTGCCTTAAAAAAGGTCTTTGCTATTTTTTATAAAGAATTGAATGGTAAGCCTTTTAAAGACAATTTATTTGATTAAATTCGTCTAAATTTTGACAAGTTCTTCTTATTATTAGTAAGGACTATTTTGAAATAAATAAATAAATTTTTGCTATTTTTCCATCTTTTCAAATTATACGGGTTATAGGGCTAGTTTTTTGAATTTTCAGTAGTGATAATCGATTTTATTTTTTGATAATTGAATGGTTTTTTGTTAAGGAATATTCTCGGAATCGAATAAAACAAAAATCAGCTTGATTGGATAATTCCTCACAAATCTATGACTATTTGAATATTATGGTTGAATTTTTCAAAAATTTTTTCAAATCCACTAAATTGATGAAATTGAAATTTCATATTTAGTAGGATTTTTGACAAATTTTTGAAAAATTCACACACGTTTTATTATTTTCTATTTTAAATGGGCTCATTAAATGAACCCCACTATCAAAATTTATGCGCCCGAGCCACCTCAATTTGAGGCAGTCGAAAAGGTCAACTGGACCGGAAGTGCTATGGGCCAGCCTCACTCTTAAGATAACGCGGTTTGATCAAGTTTTCTTCACGCCAGGTAAGTATGGGATCAAATAGTAAGTACCGAAACATAAGTGGTTTGGAAAGTCACAATTATTTAGAAACGTCTGAGGTTTAGAAACTTCTAAATAATTGATTTAATTGATTTCCACTAAAAAACAGTAAGAATCAATGCTTCTTCAAGTTTTAACTAAACTTACTTGGTGCTTGGTAGCTGCCCGATCATAAAGGGGCAATATTCAGAACGAAACTCATCCATTGAACTCCCGGATAAGTTGACTTTTGCGCTTTCTCAAATCGAGAAAGTCGAGCACATAATTTTTGTTAGTGGGGAATTACTATATACAGTTTTTCCCTCTTCTCTAAATTGAAATAAAACTGAAAAATCTTTTCGGAAAGATCCGGAAAGAAATGACATTTTCGAGAAATTGAAAAATGTCAAAAATAATAATAATGTGAAGGAAGCTAGTAATTAATTTTAATTCGAAAATCAGTCCTTTTGGACCTGCAAAAATTGCATTTAATAAAACTATTGCAGTTTTTCTAAATGCGGGGTATTGGTAAAAGTTTTCAACTAGCAATAAAGTCATATCAGATTACTCTTCATTTATTGACTTACTGCCCATGAGCAAGGATAAAGAGAAATTTGAAAAAATCCAGGGTCCGGTCACAAAATTATCAAACCCTTAATACAATATTACTTCAGGATTAGTTCTTTACCACCAGGTTTCTCTCTCTCTTTCTCTCTCAACAATTATAAATTTTCATTTCGAATTTTGCGTACTGTTTGAATTTCAAGCATTTTGAAATATTTAAACAAGAAAACTAATTTCGAAATTTAAATAATACCATAACAATTTGGAAAATGTTGATATATTTTCTAAAATTTTCAAAGAAATTCTTAAATAAAATTAGTTGAAAAATAAAATTCCTCTCAACAGTTTTCCTGTTAAAAATTTTCCTAGACCTTTAATTTCAATTTGATAATATTTGAAACCTTTAATTAAAGTAGTTGCCTTAAAAAAGGTCTTTGCTATTTTTTATAAAGAATTGAATGGTAAGCCTTTTAAAGACAATTTATTTGATTAAATTCGTCTAAATTTTGACAAGTTCTTCTTATTATTAGTAAGGACTATTTAATGAAATAAATAAATAAATTTTTGCTATTTTTTCCATCTTTTCAAATTATACGGGTTATAGGGCTAGTTTTTTGAATTTTCAGTAGTGATAATCGATTTTATTTTTCTGATAATTGAATGGTTTTTTGTTAAGGAATATTCTCGGAATCGAATAAAACAAAAATCAGCTTGATTGGATAATTCCTCACAAATCTATGACTATTTGAATTTATGGTTGAATTTTTCAAAAATTTTTTCAAATCCACTAAATTGAATGAAATTGAAAATTTCATATTTAGTAGGATTTTTGACAAATTTTTGAAAAATTCACACACGTTTTATTATTTTCTATTTTAAATGGGCTCATTAAATGAACCCCACTATCAAAAATTATGCGCCCGAGCCACCTCAATTTGAGGCAGTCGAAAAGGTCAACTGGACCGGAAGTGCTATGGGCCAGCCTCACTCTTAAGATAACGCGGTTTGATCAAGTTATTCTTCACGCCAGGTAAGTATGGGATCAAATAGTAAGTACCGAAACATAAGTGGTTTGGAAAGTCACAATTATTTAGAAACGTCTGAGGTTTAGAAAACTTCTAAATAATTGATTTAATTGATTTCCACTAAAAAACAGTAAGAATCAATGCTTCTTCAAGTTTTAACTAAACTTACTTGGTGCTTGGTAGCTGCCCGATCATAAAGGGGCAATATTCAGAACGAAACTCATCCATTGAACTCCCGGATAAGTTGACTTTTGCGCTTTCTCAAATCGAGAAAGTCGAGCACATAATTTTTGTTAGTGGGGAATTACTATATACAGTTTTTCCCTCTTCTCTAAATTGAAATAAAACTGAAAAATCTTTTCGGAAAGATCCGGAAAGAAATGACATTTTCGAGAAATTGAAAAATGTCAAAAATAATAATAATGTGAAGGAAGCTAGTAATTAATTTTAATTCGAAAATCAGTCCTTTTGGACCTGCAAAAATTGCATTTAATAAAAACTATTGCAGTTTTTCTAAATGCGGGGTATTGGTAAAAGTTTTCAACTAGCAATAAAGTCATATCAGATTACTCTTCATTTATTGACTTACTGCCCATGAGCAAGGATAAAAGAGAAATTTGAAAAAATCCAGGGTCCGGTCACAAAATTATCAAAACCTTAATACAATATTACTTCAGGATTAGTTCTTTACCACCAGGTTTCTCTCTCTCTTTCTCTCTCAACAATTATAAATTTTCATTTCGAATTTTGCGTACTGTTTGAATTTCAAGCATTTTGAAATATTTAAACAAGAAACTAATTTCGAAATTTAAATAATACCATAACAATTTAGAAAATGTTGATATATTTTCTAAAATTTTCAAAGAAATTCTTAAATAAAATTAGTTGAAAAATAAAATTCCTCTCAACAGTTTTCCTGTTAAAAATTTTCCTAGACCTTTAATTTCAATTTGATAATATTTAGAAAACCTTTAATTAAAGTAGTTGCCTTAAAAAAGGTCTTTGCTATTTTTTATAAAGAATTGAATGGTAAGCCTTTTAAAGACAATTTATTTGATTAAATTCGTCTAAATTTTGACAAGTTCTTCTTATTAGTAAGGACTATTTTAATGAAATAAATAAATAAATTTTTGCTATTTTTTCCATCTTTTCAAATTATACGGGTTATAGGGCTAGTTTTTTGAATTTTCAGTAGTGATAATCGATTTTATTTTTCTGATAATTGAATGGTTTTTTGTTAAGGAATATTCTCGGAATCGAATAAAACAAAAATCAGCTTGATTGGATAATTCCTCACAAATCTATGACTATTTGAATATTATGGTTGAATTTTTCAAAAATTTTTTCAAATCCACTAAATTGAATGAATTGAAAATTTCATATTTAGTAGGATTTTTGACAAATTTTTGAAAAATTCACACACGTTTTATTATTTTCTATTTTAAATGGGCTCATTAAATGAACCCCACTATCAAAAATTATGCGCCCGAGCCACCTCAATTTGAGGCAGTCGAAAAGGTCAACTGGACCGGAAGTGCTATGGGCCAGCCTCACTCTTAAGATAACGCGGTTTGATCAAGTTATTCTTCACGCCAGGTAAGTATGGGATCAAATAGTAAGTACCGAAACATAAGTGGTTTGGAAAGTCACAATTATTTAGAAACGTCTGAGGTTTAGAAAACTTCTAAATAATTGATTTAATTGATTTCCACTAAAAAACAGTAAGAATCAATGCTTCTTCAAGTTTTAACTAAACTTACTTGGTGCTTGGTAGCTGCCCGATCATAAAGGGGCAATATTCAGAACGAAACTCATCCATTGAACTCCCGGATAAGTTGACTTTTGCGCTTTCTCAAATCGAGAAAGTCGAGCACATAATTTTTGTTAGTGGGGAATTACTATATACAGTTTTTCCCTCTTCTCTAAATTGAAATAAAACTGAAAAATCTTTTCGGAAAGATCCGGAAAGAAATGACATTTTCGAGAAATTGAAAAATGTCAAAAATAATAATAATGTGAAGGAAGCTAGTAATTAATTTTAATTCGAAAATCAGTCCTTTTGGACCTGCAAAAATTGCATTTAATAAAACTATTGCAGTTTTTCTAAATGCGGGGTATTGGTAAAAGTTTTCAACTAGCAATAAAGTCATATCAGATTACTCTTCATTTATTGACTTACTGCCCATGAGCAAGGATAAAAGAGAAATTTGAAAAAATCCAGGGTCCGGTCACAAAATTATCAAACCCTTAATACAATATTACTTCAGGATTAGTTCTTTACCACCAGGTTTCTCTCTCTCTTTCTCTCTCAACAATTATAAATTTTCATTTCGAATTTTGCGTACTGTTTGAATTTCAAGCATTTTGAAATATTTAAACAAGAAACTAATTTCGAAATTTAAATAATACCATAACAATTTGAAAATGTTGATATATTTTCTAAAATTTTCAAAGAAATTCTTAAATAAAATTAGTTGAAAAATAAAATTCCTCTCAACAGTTTTCCTGTTAAAAATTTTCCTAGACCTTTAATTTCAATTTGATAATATTTAGAAACCTTTAATTAAAGTAGTTGCCTTAAAAAAGGTCTTTGCTATTTTTTATAAAGAATTGAATGGTAAGCCTTTTAAAGACAATTTATTTGATTAAATTCGTCTAAATTTTGACAAGTTCTTCTTATTATTAGTAAGGACTATTTTAATGAAATAAATAAAAATTTTTGCTATTTTTCATCTTTTCAAATTATACGGGTTATAGGGCTAGTTTTTTGAATTTTCAGTAGTGATAATCGATTTTATTTTTTGATAATTGAATGGTTTTTTGTTAAGGAATATTCTCGGAATCGAAAAAACAAAAATCAGCTTGATTGGATAATTCCTCACAAATCTATGACTATTTGAATATTATGGTTGAATTTTTCAAAAATTTTTTCAAATCCACTAAATTGATTGAAATTGAAAATTTCATATTTAGTAGGATTTTTGACAAATTTTTGAAAAATTCACACACGTTTTATTATTTTCTATTTTAAATGGGCTCATTAAATGAACCCCACTATCAAAAATTATGCGCCCGAGCCACCTCAATTTGAGGCAGTCGAAAAGGTCAACTGGACCGGAAGTGCTATGGGCCAGCCTCACTCTTAAGATAACGCGGTTTGATCAAGTTATTCTTCACGCCAGGTAAGTATGGGATCAAATAGTAAGTACCGAAACATAAGTGGTTTGGAAAGTCACAATTATTTAGAAACGTCTGAGGTTTAGCAAAACTTCTAAATAATTGATTTAATTGATTTCCACTAAAAAACAGTAAGAATCAATGCTTCTTCAAGTTTTAACTAAACTTACTTGGTGCTTGGTAGCTGCCCGATCAAAAGGGGCAATATTCAGAACGAAACTCATCCATTGAACTCCCGGATAAGTTGACTTTTGCGCTTTCTCAAATCGAGAAAGTCGAGCACATAATTTTTGTTAGTGGGGAATTACTATATACAGTTTTTCCCTCTTCTCTAAATTGAAATAAAACTGAAAAATCTTTTCGGAAAGATCCGGAAAGAAATGACATTTTCGAGAAATTGAAAAATGTCAAAAATAATAATAATGTGAAGGAAGCTAGTAATTAATTTTAATTCGAAAATCAGTCCTTTTGGACCTGCAAAAATTGCATTTAATAAAACTATTGCAGTTTTTCTAAATGCGGGGTATTGGTAAAAGTTTTCAACTAGCAATAAAGTCATATCAGATTACTCTTCATTTATTGACTTACTGCCCATGAGCAAGGATAAAAGAGAAATTTGAAAAAATCCAGGGTCCGGTCACAAAATTATCAAACCCTTAATACAATATTACTTCAGGATTAGTTCTTTACCACCAGGTTTCTCTCTCTCTTTCTCTCTCAACAATTATAAATTTTCATTTCGAATTTTGCGTACTGTTTGAATTTCAAGCATTTTGAAATATTTAAACAAGAAAACTAATTTCGAAATTTAAATAATACCATAACAATTTGGAAAATGTTGATATATTTTCTAAAATTTTCAAAGAAATTCTTAAATAAAATTAGTTGAAAAATAAAATTCCTCTCAACAGTTTTCCTGTTAAAAATTTTCCTAGACCTTTAATTTCAATTTGATAATATTTAGAAACCTTTAATTAAAGTAGTTGCCTTAAAAAAGGTCTTTGCTTTTTTTATAAAGAATTGAATGGTAAGCCTTTTAAAGACAATTTATTTGATTAAATTCGTCTAAATTTTGACAAGTTCTTCTTATTATTAGTAAGGACTATTTTAATGAAATAAATAAATAAATTTTTGCTATTTTTTCCATCTTTTCAAATTATACGGGTTATAGGGCTAGTTTTTTGAATTTTCAGTAGTGATAATCGATTTTATTTTTTGATAATTGAATGGTTTTTTGTTAAGGAATATTCTCGGAATCGAATAAAACAAAAATCAGCTTGATTGGATAATTCCTCACAAATCTATGACTATTTGAATATTATGGTTGAATTTTTCAAAAATTTTTTCAAATCCACTAAATTGATTGAAATTGAAAATTTCATATTTAGTAGGATTTTTGACAAATTTTTGAAAAATTCACACACGTTTTATTATTTTCTATTTTAAATGGGCTCATTAAATGAACCCCACTATCAAAAATTATGCGCCCGAGCCACCTCAATTTGAGGCAGTCGAAAAGGTCAACTGGACCGGAAGTGCTATGGGCCAGCCTCACTCTTAAGATAACGCGGTTTGATCAAGTTATTCTTCACGCCAGGTAAGTATGGGATCAAATAGTAAGTACCGAAACATAAGTGGTTTGGAAAGTCACAATTATTTAGAAACGTCTGAGGTTTAGCAAACTTCTAAATAATTGATTTAATTGATTTCCACTAAAAAACAGTAAGAATCAATGCTTCTTCAAGTTTTAACTAAACTTACTTGGTGCTTGGTAGCTGCCCGATCAAAAGGGGCAATATTCAGAACGAAACTCATCCATTGAACTCCCGGATAAGTTGACTTTTGCGCTTTCTCAAATCGAGAAAGTCGAGCACATAATTTTTGTTAGTGGGGAATTACTATATACAGTTTTTCCCTCTTCTCTAAATTGAAATAAAACTGAAAAATCTTTTCGGAAAGATCCGGAAAGAAATGACATTTTCGAGAAATTGAAAAATGTCAAAAATAATAATAATGTGAAGGAAGCTAGTAATTAATTTTAATTCGAAAATCAGTCCTTTTGGACCTGCAAAAATTGCATTTAATAAAACTATTGCAGTTTTTCTAAATGCGGGGTATTGGTAAAAGTTTTCAACTAGCAATAAAGTCATATCAGATTACTCTTCATTTATTGACTTACTGCCCATGAGCAAGGATAAAGGAGAAATTTGAAAAAATCCAGGGTCCGGTCACAAAATTATCAAACCCTTAATACAATATTACTTCAGGACTAGTTCTTTACCACCAGGTTTCTCTCTCTCTTTCTCTCTCAACAATTATAAATTTTCATTTCGAATTTTGCGTACTGTTTGAATTTCAAACATTTTGAAATATTTAAACAAGAAACTAATTTCGAAATTTAAATAATACCATAACAATTTGGAAAATGTTGATATATTTTCTAAAATTTTCAAAGAAATTCTTAAATAAAATTAGTTGAAAAATAAAATTCCTCTCAACAGTTTTCCTGTTATAAATTTTCCTAGACCTTTAATTTCAATTTGATAATATTTGGAAACCTTTAATTAACGTAGTTGCCTTAAAAAAGGTCTTTGCTATTTTTTATAAAGAATTGAATGGTAAGCCTTTTAAAGACAATTTATTTGATTAAATTCGTCTAAATTTTGACAAGTTCTTCTTATTATTAGTAAGGACTATTTTAATGAAATAAATAAATAAATTTTGCTTTTTTTCCATCTTTTCAAATTATACGGGTTATAGGGCTAGTTTTTTGAATTTTCAGTAGTGATAATCGATTTTATTTTTTTGATAATTGAATGGTTTTTTGTTAAGGAATATTCTCGGAATCGAATAAAACAAAAATCAGCTTGATTGGATAATTCCTCACAAATCTATGACTATTTGAATATTATGGTTGAATTTTTCAAAAATTTTTTCAAATCCACTAAATTGATGAAATTGAAAATTTCATATTTAGTAGGATTTTTGACAAATTTTTGAAAAATTCACACACGTTTTATTATTTCTATTTTAAATGGGCTCATTAAATGAACCCCACTATCAAAAATTATGCGCCCGAGCCACCTCAATTTGAGGCAGTCGAAAAGGTCAACTGGACCGGAAGTGCTATGGGCCAGCCTCACTCTTAAGATAACGCGGTTTGATCAAGTTATTCTTCACGCCAGGTAAGTATGGATCAAATAGTAAGTACCGAAACATAAGTGGTTTGGAAAGTCACAATTATTTAGAAACGTCTGAGGTTTAGCAAACTTCTAAATAATTGATTTAATTGATTTCCACTAAAAAACAGTAAGAATCAATGCTTCTTCAAGTTTTAACTAAACTTACTTGGTGCTTGGTAGCTGCCCGATCATAAAGGGGCAATATTCAGAACGAAACTCATCCATTGAACTCCCGGATAAGTTGACTTTTGCGCTTTCTCAAATCGAGAAAGTCGAGCACATAATTTTTGTTAGTGGGGAATTACTATATACAGTTTTTCCCTCTTCTCTAAATTGAAAAAACTGAAAAATCTTTTCGGAAAGATCCGGAAAGAAATGACATTTTCGAGAAATTGAAAAATGTCAAAAAATATTAATAATGTGAAGGAAGCTAGTAATTAATTTAATTCGAAAATCAGTCCTTTTGGACCTGCAAAAATTGCATTTAATAAAACTATTGCAGTTTTTCAAATGCGGGGTAATTGGTAAAAGTTTTCAACTAGCAATAAAGTCATATCAGATTACTCTTCATTTATTGACTTACTGCCCATGGCAAGGATAAAGGAGAAATTTGAAAAAATCCAGGGTCCGGTCACAAAATTATCAAACCCTTATACAATATTACTTCAGATTAGTTCTTTACCACCAGGTTTCTCTCTCTCTTCTCTCTCAACAATTATAAATTTTCATTTCGAATTTTGCGTACTGTTTGAATTTCAAGCATTTTTGAAATATTTAAACAAAGAAAACTAATTTCGAAATTTAAATAATACCATAACAATTTGGAAATGTTGATATATTTTCTAAAATTTCAAAGAAATTCTTAAATAAAATTAGTTGAAAATAAATTCCTCTCAACAGTTTTCCTGTTAAAAATTTTCCTAGACCTTTAATTTCAATTTGATAATATTTGGAAACCTTTAATTAACGTATTGCCTTAAAAAAGGTCTTTGCTATTTTTTATAAAGAATTGAATGGTAAGCCTTTTTAAAGACAATTTATTTGATTAAATTCGTCTAAATTTTGACAAGTTCTTTTTATTAGTAAGGACTATTTTAATGAAATAAATAAATAAATTTTTGCTTATTTTCCATCTTTTCAAATTATACGGGTTATATAGGGCTAGTTTTTTGAATTTTCAGTAGTGATAATCGATTTTTTTTTGATAATTGAATGGTTTTTTGTTAAGGAATATTCTCGGAATCGAATAAAACAAAAATCAGCTTGATTGGATAATTCCTCACAAATCTATGACTATTTGATTTGGTTGATTTTCAAAATTTTTTCAAATCCACTAAATTGAATGAAATTGAAAATTTCATATTTAGTAGGATTTTTGACAAATTTTTGAAAAATTCACACACGTTTTATTATTTTCTATTTTAAATGGGCTCATTAAATGAACCCCACTATCAAAAATTATGCGCCCGAGCCACCTCAATTTGAGGCAGTCGAAAAGGTCAACTGGACCGGAAGTGCTATGGGCCAGCCTCACTCTTAAGATAACGCGGTTTGATCAAGTTATTCTTCACGCCAGGTAAGTATGGATCAAATAGTAAGTACCGAAACATAAGTGGTTTGGAAAGTCACAATTATTTAGAAACGTCTGAGGTTTAGAAACTTCTAAATATTGATTTAATTGATTTCCACTAAAAAACAGTAAGAATCAATGCTTCTTCAAGTTTTAACTAAACTTACTTGGTGCTTGGTAGCTGCCCGATCATAAGGGGCAATATTCAGAACGAAACTCATCCATTGAACTCCCGGATAAGTTGACTTTTGCGCTTTCTCAAATCGAGAAAGTCGAGCACATATTTTTGTTAGTGGGGAATTACTATATACAGTTTTTCCCTCTTCTCTAAATTGAAATAAAACTGAAAAATCTTTTCGAAAGATCCGGAAAGAAATGACATTTTCGAGAAATTGAAAATGTCAAAAATATAATAATGTGAAGGAAGCTAGTAATTAATTTTAATTCGAAAATCAGTCCTTTTGGACCTGCAAAATTGCATTTAATAAACTATTGCAGTTTTTTCTAAATGCGGGGTATTGGTAAAAGTTTCAACTAGCAATAAAGTCATATCAGATTACTCTTCATTTATTGACTTACTGCCCATGAGCAAGGATAAAAGAGAAATTTGAAAATCCAGGGTCCGGTCACAAAATTATCAAACCCTTAATACAATATTACTTCAGGATTAGTTCTTTACCACCAGGTTTCTCTCTCTCTTTCTCTCTCAACAATTATAAATTTTCATTTCGAATTTTGCGTACTGTTTGAATTTCAAATTTTGAAATATTTAAACAAGAAACTAATTTCGAAATTTAAATATACCATAACAATTAGAAAATGTTGATATATTTTTAAAATTTTTCAAAGAAATCTTAAATTAAAATTAGGTTGAAAAATAAAATTCCTCTCAACAGTTTTCCTGTTAAAATTTCCTAGACCTTTAATTTCAATTTGTTATTGAAACCTTTATTAAGTATTGCCTTAAAAGGTCTTTGCTATTTTTTATAAAGAATTGAATGGTAAGCCTTTTAAAGACAATTTATTTGATTAAATTCGTCTAAATTTTGACAAGTTCTTCTTATTATTAGTAAGGACTATTTTAAAATAAAATAAATAAATTTTTGCTTTTTTTCATCTTTTCAAATTATACGGGTTATAGGGCTAGTTTTTTGAATTTTCAGTAGTGATAATCGATTTTATTTTTCTGATAATTGAATGGTTTTTTTGTTAAGGAATATTCTCGGAATCGAATAAAACAAAAATCAGCTTGATTGGATAATTCCTCACAAATCTATGACTATTTGAATATTATGGTTGAATTTTTCAAAATTTTTTTCAAATCCACTATAATTGAATTGAAAATTCATATTTAGTAGGATTTTTTGACAAATTTTTGAAAAAAATTCACACACGTTTTATTATTTTCTATTTTAAATGGGCTCATTAAATGAACCCCACTATCAAAATTATGCGCCCGAGCCACCTCAATTTGAGGCAGTCGAAAAGGTCAACTGGGACCGGAAGTGCTATGGGCCAGCCTCACTCTTAAGATAACGCGGTTTGATCAAGTTATCTTCACGCCAGGTAAGTATGGATCAAATAGTAAGTACGAAACATAAGTGGTTTGGAAAGTCACAATTATTTAGAACGTCTGAGGTTTAGAAAACTTCTAAATAATTGATTTTAATTGATTTCCACTAAAAACAGTAAGAATCAATGCTTCTTCAAGTTTTAACTAAACTTACTTGGTGCTTGGTAGCTGCCGATCAAAAAGGGGCAATATTCAGAACGAAACTCATCCCATTGAACTCCCGGATAAGTTGACTTTTGCGCTTTCTCAAATCGAGAAGTCGAGCACATAATTTTGTAGTGGGAATTACTATATACAGTTTTTCCCTCTTCTCTAATTGAAATAAACTTGAAAATCTTTTTCGGAAAGATCCGGAAAGAAATGACATTTTCGAGAAATGAAAAATGTCAAAAATAATAATAATGTGAAGGAAGCTAGTAATTAATTTTAATTCGAAAATCAGTCCTTTTGGACCTGCAAAAATTGCATTTAAAAACTATTGCAGTTTTTTCTAAATGCGGGGTATTGGTAAAAGTTTTCAACTAGCAATAAAGTCATATCAGATTACTCTTCATTTATTGACTTACTGCCCATGAGCAAGGATAAAGGAGAAATTTGAAAAAATCCAGGGTCCGGTCACAAAATTATCAAACCCTTAATACAATATTACTCAGGATTAGTTCTTTACCACCAGGTTTCTCTCTCTCTTTCTCTCTCAACAATTATAAATTTTCATTTCGAATTTTGCGTACGTTTGAATTTCAAATTTTTGAAATATTTAAACAAGAAGAACTAATTTCGAAATTTAAATAATACCATAACCAATTTGGAAAATGTTGATATATTTTCTAAAATTTTCAAAGAAATTCTTAAATAAAATTAGTTGAAAAATAAATTCCTCTCAACAGTTTTCCTGTTATAAATTTTCCTAGACCTTTAATTTCAATTTGATAATATTTAAAACCTTTAATTAACGTATTGCCTTAAAAAAGGTCTTTGCTATTTTTTATAAGAATTGAATGGTAAGCTTTTAAAGACAATTTATTTGATTAAATTCGTCTAAATTTGACAAGTTCTTCTTATTATTAGTAAGGACTATTTTGAAATAAATAAATAATTTTTGCTATTTTTTCATCTTTCAAATTATACGGTTATAGGGCTAGTTTTTTGAATTTCAGTAGTGATAATCGATTTTATTTTTCTGATAATTGAATGGTTTTTTGTTTAAGGAATATTTCGAATCGAATAAACAAAAAATCAGCTTGATTGGATAATTCCTCACAAATCTATGACTATTTGAATATTTGGTTGAATTTTTCAAAAATTTTTCAAATCCACTAAATGAATGAATTGAAAATTTCAATTTAGTAGGATTTGACAAATTTTGAAAAATTCACACACGTTTTATTATTTTCTATTTTTTAAATGGGCTCATTAAATGAACCCCACTTATCAAAATTATGCGCCCGAGCCACCTCAATTTGAGGCAGTCGAAAAGGTCAACTGGACCGGAGTTGCTATGGGCCAGCCTCACTCTTAAGATAACGCGGTTTGATCAAGTTAATTCTTCACGCCAGGTAAGTATGGGATCAAATAGTAAAGCTACCGAAACATAAGTGGTTTGGAAAGTCACAATTATTTAGAAACGTCTTGAGGTTTTAGAAACTTCTAAATAATTGATTAATTGATTCCATAAAAAACAGTAAAGAATCAATGCTTCTTCAAGTTTTAACTAAACTTACTTGGTGCTTGGTAGCTGCCCGATCATAAAGGGGCAATATTCAGAACGAAACTCATCCATTGAACTCCCGGATAAGTTGACTTTTGCGCTTTCTCAAATCGAGAAAGTCGAGACATAATTTTTGTTAGTGGGGAATTACTATATACAGTTTTTCCCTCTTCTCTAAATTGAAATAAAACTGAAAAATCTTTTCGGAAAGATCCGGAAAGAAATGACATTTTTCGAGAAATTGAAAAATGTCAAAAATATTAATAATGTGAAGGAAGCTAGTAATTAATTTATAATTCGAAAATCAGTCCTTTTGGACCTGCAAAAAATTGCATTTTTAAAACTATTGCAGTTTTCTAAATGCGGGGGGTATTTGGTAAAAGTTTTTCAACTTAGCAATAAAGTCATATCAGATTACTCTTCATTTTAATTGACTTAAACTGCCCATGAGCAAGGATAAAAGAGAATTTGAAAAATCACAGGGGTTCCGGTCACAAAATTATTCAAACCCTTAAATACAATATTACGTCAGGATTTAGTTCTTTACCACCAGGTATTCTCTCTCTCTTTCTCTCTCAACAATTATAAATTTTCCTTTCGAAATTTTGCGTTTACTGTTTGAATTTCAAGCATTCTTGAAATATATTTAAAAACAAGAAAACTAATTTTTCGAAATTTAAATTAATACCATTAAACAAATTTGGAAAATGTTGATATATTATTCTAAAAAATTTTCAAAGAAATTCTATAATAAAATTAGTTGAAATTAAAATTCCTTCACAGTCCTGTTAAAATTCCTAGACCTTTAATTTCAATTTGATAATATTTAGAAACCCTTTATTAAAAGTAGTTGCCCTTAAAAAAGGTCTTTGCTATTTTTATAAAGAATTTGATGATAAGCCTTTTTAAAGACCATTTATTTGATTAAATTCGTCTAAATTTGACAAGTTCTTCTTATATTAGTAAGGATATTTTAATGAAATAAATAAATATTTTTGCATATTTTTTCCATTCTTTTCAATGATACGGGTTATGGGCAGTTTTTTGATTTCAGTGTGATAAACTCGATTTTATTTTATCTGATAATTGAATGGTTTTTTAAGAATATTCGTCGGATCGAATAAAACAAAAATCAGGCTTGATTGGATAATTCCTCACAATCTATTTGACTATTTTGAATATTGTATGGTGAATTTTTCAAAAATTTGTTCCAAATCCAACTAAAATTGAATGAAATTGAATTTATATTTAGGGATTTATGACAAATGTATGAAAAATGTCACACACGTTTTATTATTTTCTATTAAATGGGCTCATAATGAACCCACATCAAAAATTATGCGCCCGGCCACCTTCAATTTGAGGCAGTCGAAAACGGTCAACTGGACCGGCAAGTGCATATGGGGGCCAGCCTCACTCTTAAGATACGCGGTTTGATCAAGTTATTCTTCACGGCCAGGTAAGTATGGGATCAATTGTAGTACCAAACATAAGTGGTTTGGAAAGTCACAATTATTTAGAAACGTCTGAGGTTAGAAAACTTCTAAATAATTGAAATTAATTTGATTCCCTAAAAAAAACAGTAAGATCATGCTTCTTCAAGTTTAACTAAACTCCTTGGTGACTTGGTAAGCTGCCCGATCATTAAAGGGGCCAATATCAGAACGAAACTCATCCATTGAACTCCCTCCCGGATAAGTTGACTTTTGGCGCTTTCTCAAATCGAGAAAGTCGAGCACATAATTTTGTTAGTGGCATAACTATATACAGTTTTTCCCTCTTCGCTAAATTGAAATAAACTGAAAAATCTTTTCGGAGAATCCGAACGAAATGAATTTTCGAGAAATTTGAAAATGTTTCAAAAATATTAATAATGTGGAAAGATACCCTAC
>JACMZG010000195.1:0-24272 GCA_018340805.1 Microvelia longipes
CTTGTTTCACTTTGTCGTGATCCACTTTTATTCATATATATTAGTTTATAAAAATTGATCTACATAAGTTTTACAATATAATAAATTGTTGATATTTTAATATCATATTGATATTTATATATTTGACTACTGTCAATTTATGTATTTTTCTATACTTTTACTTGTATTTTTATTCATATAACCTTTATTACATTTCAATAGAATAATTTTTTAATACTTATTTTACAAATAAAAAATATTTTAAATTTTATTGGTTATTTTCTCATGGTTTTTGGCCTTCATTGGATTCAATTAGGAATTTGTGTTTAGCCTATGTGCTATTACTATGTTATCTATTGCTCTATTGAATTGCTTTTTGTTATTCGTAGTTTCCATCGAGTTATTGAGACGAAACTGAACCTTTGTTTACGTCTGTCAATTGATCCGTGATCATCTGATTTCCCAAAGGGTATATACAAGTCATATCATTTTCATTATTTATTGGCGGACATTTTTCAGGTAATTTTTTTTTATTTTAATTTTTTTATTATCTTTTTATGTTTATTAATATTAAATTCCTACTTCACACTTCGTTACTTATATGTCATGTTAATTCTGACTAATCTTTACCACTTTCACCGTTAATACATTCAGTCCCTCTTCTATCACTCTCATTTATTGTTCTACTTTAGACGCTTGTTCGATAAATTCCGGTATTCTTTACAAACATTGTAATTTACTCCATTTATTGTCATTTCATGTATTTTATTCTAACTTAATACAATATTACTTAAATTTATTTATTTAAATTTTTGATTTATCCATTCCCACTAACAAAGCAATAGAAAAAAAATTAATTGTCTATTCTAACAAATTTAAATAAATTTACGCATCTCAAATAAATAATCACAAGATATAAATATTTTAAAACGGTTGTTTCAAAACTTTTTCAAGTAACAATGACTTATTTCAAAAAGAAATTATCAAAAATTAATATAGTAATTATATAAAAATTAAGCCTTAATTTTTATCTTCGAAAAACATATTTTTATAACTTATTTTCTATTATTTTAAAAATAAAAATTAAAAAATTTAGATTCCCAAAAAAATAAACAGAAAATTTAAAATTTTTCAAAAACAAACCTCAGGCCGACACTTAAACAATTTGACGAATTAAACCAATTAATTTTGTTAATAAAATTTTTTTAATTTAAATTTAGATAAAATTAAATGAAAATTTACAAATTTTTTAAGAATCTATTTCTATTTATTATCGATTTCTGATCAAATTTTTAAAACGCAAAGATCAAAAATTGTTGCTTTTCTATTTTATATATTGTGCATATTCACATACTACTCATCAGAATGATAAATTTATTTGATAAATACAGTATAAATGGTCATACCAAAAGTGAAGTAAATTTATTTGATTAAATTGGGGTTGGATTTTTGCAATAATAGTTAATTAATGGTAATAAATTATACAACAATTAATTTTAAGAAAAAACAAATCAAATAAATTTGTTTAAATTAAGTAATATCATATAAGAAATAGATTAATTTAATAATGGAACAATAAACAACACCATTTCAGTAATTTAACGGATGCTCATCAAGAAAATTATGTCCAATATGTTACTGTTTCAATCGAGAACTTTCTGCAAAACGCTTTTAATTGTAAACATGATTTGTAAATGTTTGCAAAACAATTAGTTTTTCAATTAAAACCTCGTGTCCTCTAGATAGACAACAATTGGTTCCGTATAAAATATGTGTAGATAATAATAAAATTGCAGTTACTAAAGTTAAGCAATACAATCGACTAATATAAAACGAATCCATTGGCTGACCAAATAAATCGATTGCCAGAATTAAAGATAGCTTTCAAAATTTAAATATAATTTATTTCAGTTAATTCTAATCCCTAGGCCACTTAACAAATATCATATAATTCAATTAATAAAGAAAATCAATGTATATATTGAAATCAATAGTAAGAATATTCTGATTTAGCTAAATTCTTATTTAGAAATATTGACAAATGAATATCAAATTATGGAAAAATTGGATAATTTTTAATTCCGATCTTTTTTTAAAGCGAAATCAACTTTTTACAATAACCATCTGTTTTATTACCATTTATTCTGCTGATTATCAGTGAAAATTTTCTCAAACTTTTAATGGAATAGAATATATCTGGAATTCAGAAGAAATTCAAAGAAACATCAAATCAAATCGGAAATTGATCAGCAGTTATTTAAAAGAAAATTCAAATTTCAACAATAATTATCTTGAGGAAATGAATGAAAATTTTTTCACTTTTTAATGGATCCGATTATTCCACAATCAATTGTTAATATTGCAGATTTCAATTTTTAATCATGAGCTTTTCTTCATATAAAATGGATGTAATAGTTGTTTGGTTTTGTTAAATTCCCGATAAATTTCTCGAGTTTTGCTAATATTTAACAATGTAATCATCAAATCTGTTCGGGAATGTCTTTTAGGACATAGTAAATTTCGCTTCTGTCTTTCATAATGCAACCACTTTCGACATAAATGTAATCGAATCAAATTTGATATTTGATTCATTTACAATATTCAACAAATCCATTTGGAAAATTCATAAACCAACTAATTGATAAGTTATTCGCCATTTTAATCTCAAATATTGGATAAATATTATTTCTTACCTATGGAAAATGAAGTTTAAATTTTTCTCTTTTTCAGTGTGTGTTTAGAATCAAGCAATGTGTATAATCAAAGAAAGAATTTTTATTGAAAGTCGATTTCAATCAATGAAAACAATCTTATCAACTTAATTCAGAAATCGATCGGAATGATTCATAACATAAATGCTCACTGGAATCCAATAACTATTTGAAGCGTATAAGAACGCTATAGTACTTCAATATTGAAACATCAATAATTTATAACATGCGGAGTTGATGATAGCATCAATGCAGTGTAATGAAATCTTTGGTATTTTTAGGTATTTCTTAGCCTTGAAGAATACTTGATATATATACTCGAATGACTGTGTTGGAAAACTTTCAACATTATTCCTGTGGATATCAGTTTTATAAATACTGTGCAGATTTATTTGAAAAGATTTTTGAAGGTCACAGTCGATATGAAAGAAAAAGCCATAACTGATAATCATTTTTAACAACCAGACAATGTTGAATCATATATCAATTGTATATTTAAGTTATATAATTATAAAAATAAATAATTGAATAAGATGTGAAGATTTTTTCATTTTTTTCATAAATGTTTAGAAAAAATTAATACCTTCAACTTTTGTCCAAACTAGTTTTTTTTTAAACTAGTTTTTTTTTTAATAGTTTTAAAGCTTCTGCAATTTCTTTCTTCCTTTTTTTAAGTCTTTTTAAAAAATAAATTTCATTTTAAAATTAAAACTTAATTTCAAAATCCAATACAAATTTAATTAACAACAGTTTGAAATAATAAATAAATTATTGTTATGCTAATCAAAAATAGGGATTTATTAAATTTTGAAAATGATGGTTTAACACACATAAAAAACAAACAATCCAATCTCATAACTTCGCATGTAAAAGCACAACAGAGTAAACATTAATAACAAGCAACAACAACCATCATAACAATTAAAACTCCAACAGTGCAACATCAAGCATGTTGTACTCCAGGCGTTTAAGGTTTATTGCACGTTCTCATTTTTATCTTCTGATAATTTTGTTCTTTTCCTAGTGTCCAAAGTATGCCAACTACACTTGAGCCTAATTTGTTTAAATTACCAATTTAATGTTCTGACTCAATTCAGACGAAGGTGCTTTTTGAAAATTAATTCTGCTAAAAAATATATATTATTACCAAAAATTGACCAAGATAACACTTTTCTAAAAACTTTATTCTTACGGAGATAAAATGAACAAAAATATTTTTTCTTCGCAAATCTGCAAATTTACATAAAACTGAGCTCGTTATTGGTGCCTCCAACCAACACAGTTGCAAGTTGACTTTTACAAATATTTGAAATACATTTTGCATCAATGAAGGATGCTAAAGCACACCCTTATTTGACTTTTACAATATTTGCCAATTACGATAACTCATAATAAATTCAAAAATGAAATTTAACCAACAATATTGGTCATATCCGTAATTCTATGGTTCACATCAAATTTTAAATTCTCTCTAAATCAATAGAGGGTTTGGGATCGAACCCCTTTAAATTTTGAAAATTACTCAATTTTCTCTCAAAAATTCATTAACAACCTCTATATATTTTAAAATATGTAAGATATTTTATATTCAAATTAAGACTTTTTTACAAATGTGTCAATAATGCAAGAAAAAGAAATAAAACTGCAAAAACGTCCACCAGAGGCATGAACACGGAATTGACGGATTGTTATGGATTAAATCGTTATCCAAGGAGTAGAGTAACATCAGAACCAAGAACGATCGAATACGAAACACGATAATGGAGAAACAAAATAATGAACATTTGAATTTTAATAAGTAGATATAGCACTCGGGCAATCCCTCTAGTGACGTAGAATTATGCAAGTAAATTATTATATAAAAATTGTATAATGCTCATGCAATAATTTTAATATCAGTCTATTTCATTCTATACATTACCATGCCTCATCCGGTATTGCACAAGCGCTGCTATTCTTGTCCGACCGTTCACATCCGGTCTCAAGTTGTTAAACTGCTGCACCATTACATCTATCTGAAATCGTTCATTAAAGAACTTAATCGAACAGCTTGCAATAGTTCTAAACTATACTAAGCTAGATTTCAGCATGTGCATCTCTGGTTCCGCGCTTCCGACCGTTCACATTCGGTTTCAAATGTACATCCGCAACAACTGCATCTCTATTTTATGAGAATAAATACAGCTAGTCATCAATCGCCTGCAATTGGCTGACACAGATCTGGAAAATGTTAAAAATTACAACTCAACTGATAATAAATAAATTCATGATATTAATTAAATAAATAAAAAGAGAATCATTCAAGTATCATTATAGAAATTAAATATCTAATAAAAATTAATAAATTACTTAATGATTGTATGTAACATCAATACAGAAATTAAAATTAAATATGAAAATTTATTGTAAATAAATGTTTAGTTAATATTAAAATAGTAATTCCAATAAATTATAATTAAATTGGAAAATTAAACTAAAAGGAAAATATGAAATTTATTAAATCATTTTATAATTAAATTGATTAATTTTAATTGAAATTATATATAAATCACAATTGTTATTAAAATTTAATAGTATAAAAAGATTAAAATTTAAAAATTAATATTTTTAATATAAATCAAAAATTATAATTTAAAATCTTATAAAAATTTGTAAATTAAAATGATTAATTAAAACTTGAAAAACATTTTTGCATATAGAAAATTTAAAATAGCATTAATTAAAAGAATAATTAAAAGAATAAAGAAAATTCTAAAAATTCTTATGTAAATAGTGAATCATTTAAATTATGAAAAATTCTAGAAATTTCTTATTTAAATTTCAATTTATAATAATAATTTTTTAATTATTTTGTTAATAAATATAAACATAAAAATCTAAATAAAAACTAACCTCTCTGAAAGACATGTTCTAGTAAAATTACTTTTATGAAATATCGCCATAAAAATTCATATTAAGATTCTTCATAAAATTGGATCATTTAAAACTTATCTTTTAAAAATCTTATTATCATAACATTCTTCATTAATGCATAATAAAGTTATTCTAAAATTAAATCAAATTAAAAAATATTTATAAAAAAGAAACTTTACTTAATTTTTAAAGAAAAACTTTCAAAAAATGAAGATTGTTTATATTAAAACAACATTTTTCAAGTAATAAGTTAAATTACAATTTGATTAAAATACTAAATGAAATTACTTCAGGATAATTATTTTATATCATAAAATCGATGATTGGGTTGAAAACAATTTAATTCAAATGTGATTAATTGTAAATAATTAGATTGGATAAATAAATTTAATTGAAGTCATTAATTTGATATAATGTCAAATTTAATTATGTTTTTATTACTTTTAAAGAAACTTATTAATTAAAGAATAAATTATTGTAAATTTTTCCCTAAAAAATAGATATAATTTGATTTAATGTCAAATTTAATTAATTTGTTATTACTTTTTTTAAAGAAAACTTGATATAATTAAAAACAAATTATGTAAGTTTCGTAAATATAGGTATTAATTCAATTAATGACAAATTTTTAATTTACTTTTAAGAAAAACTTGTAGGTTTTAAGAATAAATTATAAGTTTTCGATTAAATAGATATTTAATTGATAAATGACAAAATTTAATAATTTTTATTACTTTTTAAAAACAATAAATCAATCAATGTCCATCGGTTAACATTAACCCGGAGCACTGAAGCTCGAAATCTCTGGAACTCGAACACGGAGCTCGAAGCTCAATCACTGATTCTATCACTCTTGTTCTTAAATATATTACTATCAATATTTCTTCAATAAAACATCTAACTCTGAATGAAAAAAAGATCAAAATGTTAAGTTGAAATTATACTTATCGTTTACTCACTTTACTCAATCTTACTCAGTCTTATAATTTGCTCAACTTGATCAGACCGCTCTCCATTCTTTTCCTTTGGTCACTGAGTGCCAATCGTGAAGTGGTAGTCATTTGTTGAATTAATATGAATAATAATGTAGGTATACTAACAAATGGTAATCTTTTAATAAATTCAACTTGAAAAATATATAAGTAAGAATTAATTGGTCAATCAATATAATAGTGAAAACAATATGATTGGTTTAATGCGTCTCATAATCAGATAAAACCAGTAATTGTTCCTGGTAACAGGGGTATTTTCCGAATAGAATTGGGTAATTTCCCTGAAATAAAACCCATTTTTCAATAATGAATGAAACCATTGGTTGTATTTGTAACTTTGAAAGAAAATTAGTCACATAAATGGATGTAATGTGAAAAATCATGAACAGGATAAAGACTAATATAGTACAAATAAACCCGAAATGAGACTAAATAAGAAAAAAAGATAAACATTGACAAATATTGAAAATAAGACAAAAATCTGAAGAAAATTTATAAAAATATAGAAAAATTCGTCAAGTTGTGTAGATCTGAAGGAAAATTGATAGAAAATAATGAAAAAGACAAGTGGAACAACAAAATCATAGAAAAAATATTTGAACCTCGATATAACAATTCGTTACTATAATCACTCAACCATTTGAAAAACATTAAAAGTTAGAAAAAATACTTAAGAATGCTACTTACATCACCTCAATAAACATATGGAAACCTATTGTCAAAGGATTGATTTACTAGCAATGGCGTAATAAAAAGGAAAGGAATCCCAGAAAACCAAAGAGCAAGCAGGGTTGCCAAAAGAGGAAAGCTAAGAAACTGAAAGAATAATAAATTAAAATATTAATAAATTATGTAAATGATTGTATATCATTGGAATTTAATCAGTGAATCAAAAATATATGAATAAAGGAAATGAATTTGTATTTCTCTACATTATTTTAAACTTATATTACTTATAAAAACAAGATAAACTACTATTTTTCAATGTAAACCCATATGATTAAACTATTATGTTAAACTGTGAAGTCATATAATATTAAAAGCCCTATACTTCTAACCTAATTACAATATTATTCCCTAAAACTAGAAATTTCAATATAAAATTTAGTAAATTCAGCAAAAACCACACAAAGATTCCACTCAGAGATCAAATCAATACTATTATTATTATTATTCATTATTATATATTATTAATTGATTATTAGTTATTATTATATTATTTATTATTATTATTATTATTATTATTATTATTATTATTATTATTTATTATATTAATTATTATATTATTATTTATTATTATTAATTATTATTATTATTATTTTATTATAGTAGAGGGATGTGTCCGCACGGAACATGACGTAAGACCCCCCTCCCCCTCCCCCCTATGTAATAATTATATAATGATGTAATTTGATACTGTTTTTGTTAATTATGTAATGACGTAACTTTTGCTCGTATTTTTGTGTGTGTGTGTCTAGTTCGAACTAGGTTACGTCATTTTCGAATTTTTTAAAAAATTTTTCGAATTTTCGAATTTTCTAGAATGTTCTAGAATTTTCTGGAAAAAATATTTTGTTTAAAAAATTTTTTCAGATTTTAAATTTTCAAATAATTTTTTGAAAATCCCGAGGTCGAATGAAAATTTTTTCGAAAATTTTTCAAAAAATTTTTTGTCGAGATTTTTATATCAATCGATTCGGAATTCGATGGGGATCATTTCTATCATGATAAAAATTTTTCGAAAAAAAAAGTTTCTCGAATTTTCTCGGGATAAGTACTATTCGATAGAGAATTTTGCGCTGATTCCGAATATCTAAACCTAAAATCGTCAAACCTTATGGGAGAGTGGCAAAATCCAATACAAGTTTATAAAAATCAAAAGTACCCACTTTGAGCACATATAAATCAGTAACCAATAACCGTACAAGTTAAACACATATCATTGTATACACATCTCCACATCTATTGGAAATATGCACATCAATTACCATAATAAACTAAAACTCATTATATTAAGTGTCAAAGTATGTTTCACTGTTCTCACGGAGGCTCTCCCGAGTTGCTTAATGGATGAATAAAAATTATTTCTTTTAATTTTCAACCAAATTTATTGATTTATACATCATTTTAAAGAGAATTTTTACTGATTTAGAATAAATACGATAAAACATGTCAAAATAAATTATTCGAAGAGACTTTAAATTTTAAAATTCAAAATAGTTAATTAAGAATTATAAATTAAATAAATATGAAATTTTAAAGTAACTCAAATTAAATTATTAACCATCTATATGATGTAAAATTTTATGCTGAATCAATATTATAATTTAAAAGCATGAAAACACATAAATAAAAAGTTATTTTGATAAAATTTAAAAATTAAATTTGAAATTCAAAATAGTTAATTAAGAATTATAAATTAAATAAATATGAAATTTTAAAGTAACTCAAATTAAATTCATTAACCATCTATATAGATTAGATAAATAGATGGTTATAAGTAGAGCGCACGGTACCATACTGTAAAACCCTTATGATAATATGTAATGATGTAATTTGATACTGTTTTTGTTAATTATGTAATGACGTAACTTTTGCTCGTATTTTTTGTGTGTGTGTCTAGTTCGAACTAGGTTACGTCATTTTCGAATTTTTAAAAAATTTTTTCGAATTTTCGAATTTTCTAGAATGTTCTAGAATTTTCTGGAAAAAATATTTTGTTTAAAAAATTTTTTCAGATTTTAAATTTTCAAATAATTTTTTATGAAAATCCCGAGGTCGAATGAAAATTTTTTTCAAAAAATTTTTTGTCGAGATTTTTATATCAATCGATTCAGAATTCGATGGGGATCATTTCTATCATGATAAAAATTTTTCGAAAAATAAAAAGTTTCTCGAATTTTCTCGGGATAGTACTATTCGATAGAGAATTTTGCGCTGATTCCGAATATCTAAACCTAAAATCGTCAAACCTTATGGGAGGTCGGCAAAATCCAATACAAGTTTATAAAAATCAAAAGTACCCACTTTGAGCACATATAAATCAGTAACCAAGAACCATACAAGTTAAACACATATCATTGCATACACATTCACATCTATTGGAATATATATACATCAATATATAATAACAAAACTCATTATATTAAGTGTCAAAGTATGTATTTTTCACTGTCTCACGGAGGCTCTCCCGAGTTGCTTAATGGACATGAATAAAATATATTTCTTTTAATTTTCAACCAAATTTCTTGATTTATACATCATTTTAAAGAGAATTTTTTACTGATTTAGAATAAATACGATACAACATGTCAAAATAAATTATTCGGAAGAGACTTTAAATTTTTAAATTCAAAATAGTTAATTAAGAATTTATAAATTAAATTAAATAAATATGAAATTTTAAAGTCAACTCAAATTAAATCATTTTGTATTTATATGAATGTAGAATTTTAGCTCAATCCTAATATTATAGATTAAAAGTATAAAAACACATAAATAAAAAGTTATTGTGATAAAATTTGTAAAAACCTTAAATTTGAAATTCAAAAATAGTTAATTGAAGTAAGTATGATAAGTATGAATTTTAAAAGTAACTCAAATTAAATCATTAACCCATCTATATGATGTAAGAATTTTAATGACAAGTAAAGATGGTTATAAATAAAGTAGAGGGATATGTGGCCACGGTAAAACACTTAACGTAAGACCTCCCCCCCTTGTGTATAATTATGTAATGATTGTTTTGATACTAAATTATGCAATGACGTACTTTTTGCTCGTATTTTTGTGTGTGTGGTGTCTATTCGAACTAGGTTACGTCATTTTCGAATTTTTTAAAAATTTTTTGAAATTTTCGATATTTTCTAGAATTTTCTAGAATTTTCCTGGAAAAATATTTTGTTTAAAAATTTTTTCAGATTTTAATTTCAATAAATTTTTTTAAAAATCCGAGGTCGAATGAAAATTTTTCGAAAATTTTTCAAAAAATTTTTGTCGAGATTTTTTATATCAATCGGAATTCGATGGGGATCATTTCTATCAATGATAAAAATTTTCGAAAAAAAAAAGTTTCTCGAATTTCTCGGATAGTACTATTCGATAGAGAATTTTGCGCTGATTCCGAATATCTAAACCTAAAATCGTCAACCTTAGGGAGAAAAAATCCAATAACAAGTTTATAAAAAATCAAAAGTACCCACTTTGACACATATAAATCAGTAACCAATAACTGTATAGGTCAAACATATATCATTGTATACACATCTTACATCTATGGAATATATGCCATCAGTTTATAATAATATAAACAAACTCATTAATATCAAGTCTCAAAGTATGTATTTCACTGTCCTCACGGAGGCTCTCCGAGATGCTTAATGAACATGAATAAAAAATTATTTCTTTTAATTTCAACCAAATTTATTGATTTATACATCATTTTAAAGAGAATTTTTTACTGATTTAGAATAAATACGATAAACACATGTCAAAATAAATTATCGGAAGAGACTTTAAATTTTTTAAATTCAAAATTAGTTAATTAAGAATTATAAATTAATAAATATGAAATTTTAAAGTAACTCAATTAAAATCATTTTTTGGTATTTATATGATGTAGAATTTTATGCTCAATCCTAATATTATAATTAAAAATATAAAAACACATAAATAATAAAGTTATTGTGATAAAATTTGTAAAAACACTTAAATTTGCAATTCAAAATAGTTAATTAAGTAAGTATGAAATAAGTATGAAATTTTAAAGTAACTCAAATTAAATCATTAACCCATCTATAGATGTAGAATTTTATGACACCGTAAGGGATGGTTATAAAGTAGAGGGATATGGTGCGCACGGTACCTACTTACGTAAGACGCTCACCCCCCTATGTGATAATTATGTAATGATGTAATTTGATACTGATTTTTTAATTATGTAATGACGTAACTTTTGCTCGTATTTTTTGTGTGTGTGTGTCTATCTTCGAACTAGGTTACGTCATTTTCGAATTTTTTAAAAAATTTTCGAATTTTCGAATTTTTCTAGAATTTTTCTAGAATTTTCTGGAAAATATTTTGTTTAAAAAATTTTTTCAGATTTTTAAATTTTCAAATAATTTTTATGAAAATCCCGAGGTCGAATGAAAAATTTTTTCAAAAAATTTTTTGTCGAGATTTTTATATCAATCGATTCAGATTCAATGGGGATCATTTCTATCATGAAAAAATTTTCGAAAAATAAAAAGTTTCTCGAATTTTCTCGGAAGTACTATTCGATAGAGAATTTGCGCTGATTCCGAATATCTAAACCTAAAATCGTCAAACCTTATGGGAGAGCGGCAAAATCCAATACAAGTTTATAAAAATCAAAAGTACCCACTTTGAGCACATATAAATCAGTAACCAATAACCGTACAAGTTCAAACATATATCATTGTATACACATCTCCACATCTATTGGAATATATACACTTCAATATAATAACAAAAACTCATTAATCAAGTGTCAAAGTATGTATTTCACTGTTCTCACGGAGGCTCTCCCGAGTTGCTTAATGAACAATAAATAAAATTATTTCTTTTAATTTTCAACCAATTTATTGATTTATACATCATTTTAAAGAGAATTTTTTACTGATTTAGAATAAATACGATACAAACATGTCAAACTAAATTGATTTCAAGAAGAGACTTAAATTTTTAAATCACAATATCAATTAAAATTTAATAATAAATACATATGAATTTAAATAACTCATTAAATTTTATAACCATCCATATGAGTAAAGTAGAGGGATTGAGCGCACTGTACATGACGTAAGACCCCCCTATGTAAATAATTATATTTAATGATGTAATTTGATACTGTTTTTGTTAATTATGCAATGACGTAACTTTTGCTCGTATTTTGTGTGTGTGTGTCTAGTTCGAACTAGGTTACGTCATTTTCGAATTTTTAATAATTTTTTCGAATTTTCGAATTTTCTAGAATGTTCTAGAATTTCTGGAAAAAATATTTTGTTTTTTAAAAATTTTTTTCAGATTTAAATTTTTAAATAATTTTTTATGAAAATCCCGAGGTCGAAGAAAAAAATTTTTTCAAAATTTTTTCGAGATTTTTATATCAATCGATTCAGAATTCGATGGGGATCATTTCTATCATGATAAAAGTTTTCGAAAATAAAAAAGTTTCTCAAATTTCGTCGTGATAAGTACTATTCGATAGAGAATTTTGCGCTGATTCCGAATATCTAAACCTAAAATCGTCAAACCTTATGGGAGAGTGGCAAAATCCAAACAAATTTATTAAAATCAAAAGTACCCACTTTGAGCACATATAAAATCAGTAACCAATAACGTACAGTTCGACTATATCATTGTATACACATCTTCACATCTATTGAAATATATCACATCAATATAATAAATAAAAACTCATAATATCAAGTCTCAAAGTACGTATTTCACTGTTCTCACGGAGGCTCTCCCGAGATGCTTAATGGACATGAATAAAAATTATTTCTTTTAATTTTCAAACCAAATTTATTGATTTTACATCATTTAAAGAGAATTTTTACTGATTTAGAATATATACGATAAAACATGTCAAAATAAATTATTCGAAGAGACTTTAAATTTTTAAAATTCAAAATAGTAAATTAAGAATTATAATTAAATAAATATGAAAGTTTTAAAGAACTCAATTAAATCATTAACCACCATATGATGTAATAGAGGGATTGACGCATGTAGCCATGACTAAGACCCCCTCCTAGTAATAATATTAAAGTAATTTGATACTGTTTTTGATAATAAATGCAATGACGTTAACTTTCTGCTCGTATTTTTTGTTTGGGTGTGATCTTACTTCGAACTAAGTTGCACGTCATTTTTCGAATTTTTAATAAATTTATTTCCGAATTTCCGATTCTTCTAGAATTTTCTAGAATTTTCTGAAAAATATTTGTTTAAAAATTTTTTCAGATTTAAATTTTAAAATAATTTTTATGAAAACCGAAGGTCGAATGAAAAAATTTTTTCGGAAATTTTCAAAATATTTGTCGAGATTTTATATCAATCATCGGGAACGATGGGATCATTTCTATAATAAATGATAAAAATTCGAAAACTAAAATTCTCGATTTTTCTCGGATAAGTACTAGTCGTAGAGAAGTTGCGCTATTCCGAATATCTAAACCCTAAACATCGTCAAACCTTATGGGAGAATGGCAAAAATCCAATACAAGTTTTATAAAATCAAAAAGTACCCTCTTTGAGCACGGTATAATCAAGTAACCAAAACCTACAAGATTCATACATATATCATTGTATACCACCTTCAATCTATTGACTATATAAATATCATTTTATAATAATATACCGACTCATTTATATCAAGGTCTCAAGTATAGTTTCACTGTTCTCACGAGGCTCCTCCCGAAGATGCTAATGACTGGAATAAATTATTATTTCTTTTAATTATCAACCAAATTTCTTGATTTATACCATCATTTTAAAGAGAATTTTTCCTGATTTAGAATATATACATACAACATGTTCAACAAATTATCAGAAGAGACTTTAAATTTTAAATTCAATAAGTTAATTAAAATTAAATTAAATAAATATAAATTTTAAAGTAACTCAAAATAAATTATTAACCACCTATGATTAAGAGAAGGGATGTGAGCGCAACTGTACCAATGACGTAAGACCCCCTATGAATAATACTGTAATGAGTTAATTTGATACTGTTTGTGACTAATTAATGCAATGACGTAACTTTTGCTCGAATTTTTTGTGTGTGTGTGTTCACTTCGAACTATGGTTACGTCTTTTCGAACTTTTTATAAATTTTCGAATTTTCGAAGTTTTCTAAGAATTTCTAGAATTTTCTGGAAAAAAATATTTTGTTGTAAAAATTTTTGCAGATTTTAATTTTCAAATAATTTTTTATGAAATTCCCGAGGTCGAATGAAAATTTTTTCAAAAAATTTTTTGTCGAGATTTTTATATCAATCGATTCAGAATTCGATGGAGATCATTTCTATCATAATAAAATTTTCGAAAAATAAAAAGTTTCTCGATTTTTCGGGATATGTCTATTCGATAGAGATTTTCGCTGATTCCAAATATCTAAACCTAAAATCGTCAAACCTTATGGAGAGGGGCAAATCAATACAAGTTTATAAAAATCACAAAGTACCTCCTTGAGCACATTATAATCAGTAACAAATAACCGTACAAGTCAAAATATATCATTGTATACACATCTCCACATCTATTGAAATATATGCACTCAATTACCTAAACTAATCATTTATATCAAGTCTAAAGTAGTATTTCACTGTTCTCACGGAGGCTCTCCCGAGATGCTTGAACATAATAAAAATTATTTCTTTTAATTTTCAACCAAATTTATTGATTTATACTCATTTTAAAGAGAATTTTACTTGATTTTAGATAAATACGATACAACATGTCAAAATAAGTATTCGGAAGAGATTAAAATTAAAATACAAAATAGTTAATTAAGAATGATAATAAATAATATGAATTTAAAGTTAACTCAAATTAAATTCTTAACGCCATCCATATTGCATGTACAGTAGAGGGATGTGAGCGCACTGTACCTGACTTTAAGACCCCCTATGTACTGATTATGTAAGATGTAATTTGATACTTGTTTTTGATAAATTATGCAATACGTAAAACTTTTGCTTCGTAACTTTTTGTGTGGTGTGTCCTACTTCGAACTAGTTACGTCATTTTCGTCGAATTGTTTAATAAATTTTTTTCGTAATTTGAATTTTCTAGATTATTCTAGAATTTTCTGGAAAAAATATTTGTTTAAAATTTTTTCAGATTTTAAATTTTTAAATAATTTTGAATCCGAGGTCGAATGAAAAATTTTTCGAAAATTTTCAAAAAATTTTTCTCGAGATTTTTATCAATCGACTCAAATTCGATGGGGATCATTTCTATCATGATAAAAATTTTCGAAAATAAAAAGTTCTCGAATTTCTCGGAATATGTACTATTCGATAGAGAATTTTGCGCTGATTCGAAATATCTAACTAAAATCGTCAAACCTATGGGGAGTGGCAAAATCCAATACAGTTTATAAAAATCAAAAAGTACCCACTTTGAGCACATATAAATCAGTAACCAAGAACCGTACAAGATTCAAACATATCATTGTATACACATCTCATGATCTATTGGAAATATATGCATCAATTAATAAAACAAACTCATTAATCAAGTCAAAGTATGTAATTTCACTGTTCTCAACAGAGGCTCTCCGAGTTGCTTAATGAAACCTGAATAAAATATTATTTCTTTTAATTCTTACCAATTCTATGTTATACATCATTTTAAGAGAATTTTTTACTGATTTAGAATAAATACGATGCAACATGTCAAAATATTATTCGGAAGAGACTTTAAATTTTAAATATAAAATAGTTAATTAAAATTATAATTAAATAAATATCAATTTTAAAGTAACTCAAATTAAAATTATTAACCATCCATATGATTGTAAGTAGAGGATGTGAGCGGCAACTGTACCATGACGTAACCCCCCTATGTAATAATTATGTAATATGTATTTGAATACTGTTATTGATAATTATCAATTAAACTTTTGCTCGTATTTTTTTGTGTGTGTGTGTCTACGAACTAGTTATGTATTTTCGAATTTTTTAATAATTTTTTCGAATTTTCGAATTTTTCTAGAATTTTCCTGGAATAAAATTATTTTGTTTTAAAAATTTTTTCAGATTTTAAATTTTCAAATATAATTTTTATGAAAATCCCGAGGTCGAATGAAAAATTTTTCAAAAAATTTTTTGTCGAGATTTTTATATCAATCGATTCAGAATTCGATGGGGATCATTTTATCATGATAAAAATTTTCGAAAAAAAAAAGTTTCTCGAATTTTCTCGGATAAGTAATTCGATAGAGAATTTTGCGCTGATTCCAAATATCTAAACCTAAAATCCAAACCTTATGGAGAGTGGCAAATCAATACAAGTTATAAAATCAAAAAGTACCCACTTTGACCACATATAAATCAGTAACCAATAACCGTAACAAGATTCAAACATATATCATTGCATACACATCTCAGATCTATTGGAATATATATACTCAATTTATAAAAATAAACTCATTATATTAAGTCTCAAAGTACATGTTTCACTGTTCTCACGGGCTCTCCCGAGTGCTTAATGGACATGAATAAAAATAATTTCTTTTAATTTTAACCAAATTTCTTGATTTATACATCATTTTAAAGAGAATTTTTTACTGATTTAGAATAATACGAAAAAATGTCAAAATAAATTATTCAGAAGAGACTTTAAAATTTTGAAAATTCAAAATAGTTAATTAAAATTATAATTAAATAAATAGAATTTAAGTAACGTCAAATTAAATTATTAACCATCATAGATGTAAGTAGAGGGATGTGAAGCGACTGTACACTGACGTAGACCCCCCTATGTAATAAATTAATGATTGTAATTTATACTGTTGATAATTATGCAATGACGTCACTTTTGCTCGTATTGTTGTGTGTGTGTTCTACTTCGAACTAGGTTACGTATTTTCGAATTAATAAATTTTCGAATTTCGAATTTCAGAATTTCTAGATTTTCGGAAAAAATATTTGTTTTAAAAAATTTTTCAGATTTAAACTTTTAACATATTTTTTATGAAAATTCCGAAGTCGAATGAAAAATTTTTTCAAAACAATTTTTTCTCGAGAGATATTTTATATCAATCGACTCAGAATTCGATGGGATCATTTCTATCAGAAAAAAGTTTTCGAAAAAAATAAGTTCTCGATTTCTCGGGATATGGTTATTAGTCGATAGAAGAATTGCGCGATTCCAAATATAAACCTCAAAATCGTCCAGACCTTATGGGAAATGGCAAAATCCAATATATTTCATACAAAATCAAAACAGTACCCCTTTTGAGCACGGTATAAAAATCAGTAAACCAATTAACGTCCAGATTCAGACATATATCTATTTACACACTCATAATACATCTATTGGAATATAATAACCATCATTATTTATAATATCTACGACCTCATTATATTAAGTCTAAAGTATGTATTTCAGTTCTCGCGACGGAAGGCTTCCCGAAGAATGCTTAAATGAACCATGAAAAAAGTATTTCTCTTAATTTCGACACCAGATTCTTGATTTAATACAAATCATTTGTAAAGGAAATTTTTTACTGATTTAGAATATAATCCAATACAAGCATGTCAAACTAAATTATTCAAAGAGACTTTTTAATTTTTTAAATTCAAAATAGTTTTATTAAGAAATTATAATAAATAAATATAAATTTCAATAACTAAATTAAATATTAACCACCATATATGTAAGTAGAGGGATGCGATGCGCACTGTATCTCATGACCGTAAGACCCACTCCCCATGTAATAATATTGTAATGATGTAATTTGATTACTGTTTTGTTAATTAATGTAATGACGTAACTTTTGCTCGTATTTTTTGTGTGTGTGTGTCTAGTTCGAACTAGGTTACGTCATTTCGAATTTTTTAAAAATTTTTTCGAATTTTCGAATTTTCTAGAATGTTCTAGAATTTTCTGGAAAAAATATTTTTGTTTAAAAAATTTTTTCAGATTTTTAAATTTTCAATAATTTTTTATGAAATCCCGAGGTCGAATGAAAATTTTTTTCAAAAAAATTTTTTGTCGAGATTTTTATATCAATCGATTCGGAATTCGATGGGGATCATTTCTATCATGATAAAAATTTTTCGAAAAATAAAAAGTTTCTCGAATTTTCTCGGGATAAGTACTATTCGATAGAGAATTTTGCGCTGATTCCGAATATCTAAACCTAAAATCGTCAAACCTTATGGAGAGGGAAATCCAATACAAGTTTATAAAATCAAAAAGTACCCACTTTGAGCACATATAAATCAGTAACCAAGAACTACAAGTCTCAACATATATCATTGTATACACATCTCAACATCTATTGGAATATATGCACTCAATTTACCAAATAAATCAAACTCATATATCAGTGTCAAAGTATGTATTTCACTGTTCTAACGGAGGCTCTCCCGAGTTGCTTAATGGACATGAATAAAATATTATTTCTTTTAATTCTTAACCAAATTTTGATTTATACATCATTTTAAAGAGAATTTTTTACTGATTTAGAATAAATAAATAACATGTCAAAATAAATTATTCAGAAGAGACTTTAAATTTTAAATTTCAAAATAGTTAATTAAAGGAATTGAAATTAAAATAAATAGAAATTTTAACGTAACTCAAATTAAATATTAACCATGCCATATGATGCAGTAGAGGGATGTGAGCGCACTGTACCATGACGTAAGACCCCCCCTATGTATAATTATGTAAGATGTAATTATTACTGTTTTTGATAATTAGCAATGACGTAACTTTTTGCTCTGTATTTTTTGTGTGTGGTCTACTCGAACTAGTTACGTCATTTTCGAATTTTTTAATAAATTTTTTTCAATTTTGAAATTTTTCTAGCATTTTCAGAATTTCTGGAAAAAATATTTTGTTTACAAAATTTTCAGATTTTAAATTTTTAAAATAAATTTTTTACTGAACAATCCCGACGGTCATGAAAAATTTTTTTCAAAAAATTTTACTCGAGATTTTATATCAACTTCGACTCGATTCGAGTGGGGATCATTTCTTAATCAGATAAAAAGTTATCGAAAAATAAAAAGTTCTCTCGATTTTTCCTCGGATATTATTAATCGATTGAGAATTTTGCCCGCTGATTCCAAAATTCTAACCTAAAACGTCCAACCTTATGGGCAGAATGCAAAATCCAATAACAAGTTATAAAATCAAAAAGTACTCTTTGATCGACTATATAATCAGTAAACCAATACCTCACAAGATTTCAACATATATCATTGGTAATACACATCCATACCATCTATTGAATAATAAACATCAATTTTATAATAATATCCGACCTCAAATATACTAAGTCTCAAATATGTATTTCACTGTTCCCACGGAGGCTTTCCCGAGATCTTAATGAACTATGAATAAAAATATTATTTCTTCTTAATTTTACCAACCAATTTCTTGTTTATACATCTTTTAAAGAGATTTTTACTGATTTAGAATATATACAATAAACCTGTCAACAGCTCAAATATTCAAAAGAGACTTTAATTTTTAAATTCAAATAGTACCTTAATGAATTTAATTAAATAATAGAAATTTAATACTCAAATTAAATTATTAACCATCCATAATGATTAATAAGAGGATGTGAAGCGCACTGTACATGACGTAGACCCCCCTAGTACATCATTATGTAAGGATAATTTGATACTGTTTTTGATAATTAATTGTCAATGACGTAACTTTGCTCGTATTTTTTGTGGTGTGTGTTTCTACTTCGAACTAGGTTAACGTCATTTTTCCGAATTTTTTAAAAATTTTTCGAAATTTCGATTTCTAGAATGTTCTAGAATTTTTCTGGAAAAAATATTTTGTATAAAAAATTTTTTTTCAGATTTTTAAATTTTCAAATAAATTTTTTTAAATAAATTCTCCGAGGTCGAATGAAAATTTTTTCGAAATTTTTCAAAAAATTTTTTTGTCGGAGATTTTTATATCAATCGATTCGATTCGATGGGGATCATTTCTATCATGATAAAAATTTTTCGAAAAATAAAAAAGTTTCTCGAAATTTTTCTTGGGATAGGTACTATTCGATAGAGAAATTTTGCGCTGATTCCGAATATCTAAACCCTAAAATCGCCAAAACCTTATGGGAGGGGTCCGGGAAAATCCAATACAAGTTTAATAAAAAATCAAAAAGTACAACTTTGAACACATATAAATCAGTAACCAAGAACCATCAAGTCTTAAACGCAAATATCATTGCATACACATCTCAGAGATCTATTGGAAATATATATACTTCAAGTACCATAATAATCAAACTCATTATATCAAGTGTCAAAGTACATGTTTCACTGTCCTCACAGAGGCTCTTCCGAGAAATGCTTAATGGACCACAAAATAAAAATTATTTCTTTTATTCAACCAAATTTCTTCGATTATACATCATTTTAAAGAATTTTTTACTGAATTAGAATATATAAATACAACAGTAAACTAAATTATTCAAAGAACTTAAATTTTTCCAATCTCAAAATAGTTATTAAGGAATCATAATTAAATAATGAAATTTTAAAGTAACTCAATTAAATATAACCATCCATATGATGTAAGAGAGGGATGTGAGCGCACTGTACCATGACTAAGACCCCCTCCTATGTAAATAATTATGTAATTATGAAATGTGATACTGTTTTTGTTAATTATTAATGACGTAACTTTTGCTCGGTATTTTTTGTGTGTGTGTCTACTTCGAACTAGGTTACGTATTTTCAATTTTTAAAAATTTTTTCGAATTTTTCGAATTTCTAGAATTTTCTAGAATTTTCTGGAAAAAATATTTTGTTTAAAAAATTTTTCAGATTTTAAATTTTTAAAATAATTTTTGAAAAATCCCGAGGTCGAATGAAAATTTTTTTCAAAAAATTTTTTGTCGAGATTTTATATCAATCGATTCAGAATTCGATGGGGATCATTTCTATCATGATAAAAATTTTTCGAAAAATAAAAAGTTTCTCGAATTTTCTCGGAGTACTATCGATAGAGAATTTTGCGCTGATTCCGAATATCTAAACCTAAAATCGTCAAACCTTATGGGAGAGTGGCAAAATCCAAAACAAGTTTATAAAATCAAAAAGTACCCCTTTGAGCACATATAAATCAGTAACCAATAACCGTAAAGATTCAACAATATCATTGTATACACATCTCAACATCTATTGAAATATATACATCAATATACCATAATAAAACTCATTATATCAAGTGTCAAAGTACGTATTTCACTGTTCTCACGGAGGCTCTCCCGAGATGCTTAATGGACAAATAAAATTATTTCTTTTAATTTTCAACCAAATTTATTGATTTATACATCATTTTAAGAGAATTTTTTACTGATTTAGAATAAACGAAAACATGTCAAAATAAATTATTCGGAAGAGACTTTAAATTTTAAAATTCAAAATAGTTAATAAAATTATAATTAAATAAACTATGAAAATTTTAAAGTAATTTACATATTTAATTTATTTATTAATAATTTTAGTAGCAGGGATGTTTGAGCGACTTACCACTGACGTAAGACCCCCCCCCCTATGTAATAATTATGTAATGATGTAATTTGATACTGTTTTTGTTAATTATGTAATGACGTAACTTTTGCTCGTATTTTTTGTGTGTGTTGTCTACTTCGAACTAGGTTACGTATTTTCGAATTTTTTAAATTTTTTCGAATTTTCGAATTTTCTAGAATGTTCTAGAATTTTCTGGAAAAAATATTTTGTTTAAAAAATTTTTTCAGATTTTAAATTTTTAAATAATTTTTATGAAAATCCCGAGGTCGAATGAAAATTTTTCAAAAAATTTTTTTGTCGAGATTTTTATATCAATCGATTCGGAATTCGATGGGGATCATTTCTATCATGATAAAAATTTTCGAAAAATAAAAAGTTTCTCGAATTTTCTCGGGATAAGTACTATTCGATAGAGAATTTTGCGCTGATTCCGAATATCTAAACCTAAAATCGTCAAACCTTATGGGAGAGTGGCAAAATCCAATACAAGTTTATAAAAATCAAAAAGTACCCACTTTGAGCACATATAAATCAGTAACCAATAACCGTACAAGTTCAAACATATATCATTGTATACACATCTCAGACATCTATTGGAATATATGCACATCAATATAATAAAACTAAACTCATTATATCAAGTGTCAAAGTATGTATTTCACTGTTCTCACGGAGGCTCTCCCGAGATGCTTAATGGACTGAATAAAAAATTATTTCTTTTAATTTTCAACCAAATTTATTGATTTATACATCATTTTAAAGAGAATTTTTACTGATTTAGAATAAATACGATACAACATGTCAAAATAAATTATTCGAAGAGACTTTAAATTTTTAAATTCAAATTAGTTTAATTGAAGGAATTATAAATTATAATAAATACTGAAATTTTAAAGTGAACGTCTCAAATTAAATAATTAACGCCATCTATAACTGGGATGTAGATTTTTAACTGCTGAATCCCCCTATTAAAATTATGTAATGATGTAATTTGATACTGTTTTTGTTAATTATGCAATGACGTAACTTTTGCTCGTATTTTTTGTGTGTGTGTGTCTACTTCGAACTAGGTTACGTCATTTTCGAATTTTTTAAAAATTTTTCGAATTTTCGAATTTTCTAGAATGTTCTAGAATTTCTTGGAAAAAATATTTTGTTTAAAAAATTTTTTCAGATTTTAAATTTTAAATAATTTTTTATGAAAATCCCGAGGTCGAATGAAAATTTTTTCAAAATTTTTTGTCGAGATTTTTATATCAATCGATTCGAATTCGATGGGGATCATTTCTATCATGATAAAAATTTTCGAAAAATAAAAAGTTTCTCGAATTTTCTCGGATAAGTACTATTCGATAGAGAATTTTGCGCTGATTCCGAATATCTAAACCTAAAATCGTCAAACCTTATGGAGAGTGGGAAAATCCAATACAAGTTTATAAAATCAAAAAGTACCCACTTTGAGCACATATAAATCAGTAACCAATAACCGTACAGTTCAAACATATATCATTGTATACACATCTCACATCTATTGGAATATATGCACATTTTTAATAATAAAACTCATTATATCAAGTTCAAAGTATGTATTTCACTGTTCTCACGGAGGCTCTCCCGAGTTGCTTAATGGACATGAATAAAAATTATTTCTTTTAATTTTAACCAAATTTTGATTTATACATCATTTTAAAGAGAATTTTTTACTGATTTAGAATAAATACGATAAACATGTCAAAATAAATTATTCAGAAGAGACTTTAAATTTTAAATTCAAAATAGTTAATTAAGAATTATAAATTAATTAAATATGAAAAATTTTAAAGTAACTCAAATTAAATATATAAACCATCCAATATGATGTAAGTAGAGGGCTGTGACGCAACTGTACCCATACGTAAGACCCCCTATGTATAATTATGTATGATGTAATTTGATACGTTTTTGTTAATTATGCAATGACGTAACTTTTGCTCGTATTTTTTGTGTGTGTGTGTCTAGTTCGAACTAGGTTACGTCATTTTCGAATTTTTTTCGAATTTTTTCGAATTTTTCGAATTTTCTAGAATTTTTCTAGAATTTCTGGAAAATATTTTGTTTAAAAAATTTTTTCAGATTTAAATTTTTAAAATAATTTTATGAAAATCCCGAGGTCGAATGAAAATTTTTTCGAAAAAAAAATTTTTTCGAAGATTTTTTATCAATCGATTCGAATTCGATGGGGATCATTCTTCATGATAAAAATTTTTCGAAAATAAAAATGTTTCTCGAATTTTTTCAGGATAAGTACTATTCGATAAGAATTTTGCCTGATCAAATATCTAAACCTAAAATCGTCAAACCTTATGGTGGCAAAATCCAATACAAGTTTATAAAAACAAAAAACGTACCACTTTGAGCACATATAAATCAGTAAC
>JACMZG010000196.1:0-24216 GCA_018340805.1 Microvelia longipes
ATGAACAAATTCGTGAATATTCGGATAAATCAAATCGAAATGACATAAATCGAATATGGAAGATGCAAAAATGGCAAACGAAGAATTGAAAATATAAAATTAGCTTACTATCGGTAAATAATTTTTACGAGTCTCAAGTGGCGCAATGGATAGCCGTCGGACTTCTAAATCCGGAGGTTGTGGGTTTCGAGTCCCAACCTGAGATTGATATTTTTTACACATTTTTTGAACAAAGAAATCTTGCTTTTATTGTTTTTGTTTTACACAACTAAACATTGTTAAATGAATTTTTATGCCAAATTATACGAATTTTCAAAGTAGAAATCTTTCAACATCAACACCAATCAAAAACCTGACAATATTTTGACTTTTCAACAGTCAGACAAATTTTCTAAAGTCCAACAAAGATGAACATGAAAAATCGTGAATATTCGGTAAATCAAATCGAAAATGACTAAATCGAATATGGAACATGCAAGAAATTGGACAACGAAGAATTGAGAGAAATATAAAAATTCAAGTCTTATCTCGTAAATAATTTTTACGAGTCTCAGTTGGCGCAATGGATAGCGCGTCGGACCTTCTAATCCGGAGGTTGTGGTCGAGTCCACCTGAGATGATATTTTACACATTTTTTTGACAAAAAGAAATCTGTTTTTATTGTTTTGTTTTACACAACTAAACATATAAATGATTTTTCGAATTGCAAAATTAATACGCAATTTCGAAGTAGAAATCTTTTCAAACAGTCCAACACCCAATCAAAGAAGAACCCTGAAATATTTTGACTTTCAACCAGTGTCAGTACAAAATTTTTAATGTCAACAAGATGAAAACATGAACAATCGTGAAATATTCGGTAAATCAAATCGAAAATGACATAAATCGAAATATGGAATGCAAGAAATTGACAACGAAGAATGAAAATATAAATTAGCTTATATCGTAAATATTTTTACGAGTCTCAGTGGCGCAATGGATAGCGCGTCGGACTTCTAATCCGGAGGTTGTGGGTTCGAGTCCACCTGAGATGATATTTTTACACATTTTTTTTGACAAAAGAAATCTGTTTTATTGTTTTGTTTTACACAACTAAACATGTATAAATGAATTTTCTAATGCAATTATACGAATTTTCAAGTAGAAATCTTTCAACATCAACACCAATCAAAGAAAACCTGACAATATTTTGACTTTTCAACAGTCAGACAAATTTTCTAATGTCAACAAGATGAAAATGAACAAATCGTGAATATTCGGGTAAATCAAATCGAAAATGACATAAATCGATATGGAAATGCAAGAAATTGACAACGAAGAAATTGAAAATATAAATTAGCTTATATCGTAAATATTTTTACGAGTCTCAGTGGCGCAATGGATAGCGCGTCGGACTTCTAATCCGGAGGTTGTGGGTTCGAGTCCCACCTGAGATGATATTTTTACACATTTTTTGACAAAAGAAATCTGTTTTTATTGTTTTGTTTTACACAACTAAACATGTATAAATGAATTTTCTAATGCAATTATACGAATTTTCAAGTAGAAATCTTTCAACATCAACACCAATCAAAGAAAACCTGACAATATTTTGACTTTTCAACAGTCAGACAAAATTTTCTAATGTCAACAAAGATGAAAACATGAACAAATCGTGAATATTCGGGTAAATCAAATCGAAAATGACATAAATCGAATATGGAAATGCAAGAAAACAACGAAGAATTGAAATATAAAATTAGCTTATATCGTAAATATTTTTACGAGTCTCAGTGGCGCAATGGATAGCGCGTCGGACTTCTAATCCGGAGGTTGTGGGTTCGAGTCCCACCTGAGATGATATTTTTACACATTTTTTTGACAAAAGAAATCTGTTTTTATTGTTTTGTTTTACACAACTAAACATGTATAAATGAATTTTCTAATGCAATTATACGAATTTTCAAGTAGAAATCTTTCAACATCAACACCAATCAAAGAAAACCTGACAATATTTTGACTTTTCAACAGTCAGACAAATTTTCTAATGTCAACAAGATGAAAACATGAACAAATCGTGAATATTCGGGTAAATCAAAAATCGAAAATGACATAAATCGAATATGGAAATGCAAGAAATTGACAACGAAGAATTGAAAATATAAAAATTAGCTTATATCGTAAATATTTTTACGAGTCTCAGTGGCGCAATGGATAGCGCGTCGGACTTCTAATCCGGAGGTTGTGGGTTCGAGTCCCACCTGAGATGATATTTTTACACATTTTTTTGACAAAAGAAATCTGTTTTTATTGTTTTGTTTTACACAACTAAACATGTATAAATGAATTTTCTAATGCAATTATACGAATTTTCAAGTAGAAATCTTTCAACATCAACACCAATCAAAGAAAACCTGACAATATTTTGACTTTTCAACAGTCAGACAAATTTTCTAATGTCAACAAGATGAAAACATGAACAAATCGTGAATATTCGGGTAAATCAAATCGAAAATGACATAAATCGAATATGGAAATGCAAGAAATTGACAACGAAGAATTGAAAATATAAAATTAGCTTATATCGTAAATATTTTTACGAGTCTCAGTGGCGCAATGGATAGCGCGTCGGACTTCTAATCCGGAGGTTGTGGTTCGAGTCCCACCTGAGATGATATTTTACACATTTTTTTGACAAAAGAAATCTGTTTTTTATTGTTTTGTTTTACACAACTAAACATGTATAATGAATTTTCTAATGCAATTATACGAATTTTCAAGTAGAAATCTTTCAACATCAACACCAATCAAAGAAAACCTGACAATATTTTGACTTTTCAACAGTCAGACAAATTTTCTAATGTCAACAAGATGAAAACATGAACAAATCGTGAATATTCGGGTAAATCAAATCGAAAATGACATAAATCGAATATGGAAATGCAAGAAATTGACAACGAAGAATTGAAAAATATAAATTAGCTTATATCGTAAATATTTTTACGAGTCTCAGTGGCGCAATGGATAGCGCGTCGGACTTCTAATCCGGAGGTTGTGGGTTCGAGTCCCACCTGAGATGATATTTTTACACATTTTTTTGACAAAAGAAATCTGTTTTTATTGTTTTGTTTTTACACAACTAAACATGTATAAATGAATTTTCTAATGCAATTATACGAATTTTCAAGTAGAAATCTTTCAATCAACACCAATCAAAGAAAACCTGACAATATTTTGACTTTTCAACAGTCAGACAAATTTTCTAATGTCAACAAGATGAAAACATGAACAAATCGTGAATATTCGGGTAAATCAAATCGAAAATGACATAAATCGAATATGGAAATGCAAGAAATTGACAACGAAGAATTGAAAATATAAAATTAGCTTATATCGTAAATATTTTTACGAGTCTCAGTGGCGCAATGGATAGCGCGTCGGACTTCTAATCCGGAGGTTGTGGGTTCGAGTCCCACCTGAGATGATATTTTTACACATTTTTTTGACAAAAGAAATCTGTTTTTATTGTTTTGTTTTACACAACTAAACATGTATAAATGAATTTTCTAATGCAATTATACGAATTTTCAAGTAGAAATCTTTCAACATCAACACCAATCAAAGAAAACCTGACAATATTTTGACTTTTCAACAGTCAGACAAATTTTCTAATGTCAACAAGATGAAAACATGAACAAATCGTGAATATTCGGGTAAATCAAATCGAAAATGACATAAATCGAATATGGAAATGCAAGAAATTGACAACGAAGAATTGAAAATATAAAATTAGCTTATATCGTAAATATTTTTACGAGTCTCAGTGGCGCAATGGATAGCGCGTCGGACTTCTAATCCGGAGGTTGTGGGTTCGAGTCCCACCTGAGATGATATTTTTACACATTTTTTTGACAAAAGAAATCTGTTTTTATTGTTTTGTTTTACACAACTAAACATGTATAAATGAATTTTCTAATGCAATTATACGAATTTTCAAGTAGAAATCTTTCAACATCAACACCAATCAAAGAAAACCTGACAATATTTGACTTTTCAACAGTCAGACAAATTTTCTAATGTCAACAAGATGAAAACATGAACAAATCGTGAATATTCGGGTAAATCAAATCGAAAATGACATAAATCGAATATGGAAATGCAAGAAATTGACAACGAAGAATTGAAAATATAAAATTAGCTTATATCGTAAATATTTTTACGAGTCTCAGTGGCGCAATGGATAGCGCGTCGGACTTCTAATCCGGAGGTTGTGGGTTCGAGTCCCACCTGAGATGATATTTTTACACATTTTTTTGACAAAAGAAATCTGTTTTTATTGTTTTGTTTTACACAACTAAACATGTATAAATGAATTTTCTAATGCAATTATACGAATTTTCAAGTAGAAATCTTTCAACATCAACACCAATCAAAGAAAACCTGACAATATTTTGACTTTTCAACAGTCAGACAAATTTTCTAATGTCAACAAGATGAAAACATGAACAAATCGTGAATATTCGGGTAAATCAAATCGAAAATGACATAAATCGAATATGGAAATGCAAGAAATTGACAACGAAGAATTGAAAATATAAAATTAGCTTATATCGTAAATATTTTTACGAGTCTCAGTGGCGCAATGGATAGCGCGTCGGACTTCTAATCCGGAGGTTGTGGGTTCGAGTCCCACCTGAGATGATATTTTTACACATTTTTTTGACAAAGAAATCTGTTTTTATTGTTTTGTTTTACACAACTAAACATGTATAAATGAATTTTCTAATGCAATTATACGAATTTTCAAGTAGAAATCTTTCAACATCAACACCAATCAAAGAAAACCTGACAATATTTGACTTTTCAACAGTCAGACAAATTTTCTAATGTCAACAAGATGAAAACATGAACAAATCGTGAATATTCGGGTAAATCAAATCGAAAATGACATAAATCGAATATGGAAATGCAAGAAATTGACAACGAAGAATTGAAAATATAAAATTAGCTTATATCGTAAATATTTTTACGAGTCTCAGTGGCGCAATGGATAGCGCGTCGGACTTCTAATCCGGAGGTTGTGGGTTCGAGTCCCACCTGAGATGATTTTTTACACATTTTTTTGACAAAAGAAATCTGTTTTATTGTTTTGTTTTACACAACTAAACATGTATAAATGAATTTTCTAATGCAATTATACGAATTTTCAAGTAGAAATCTTTCAACATCAACACCAATCAAAGAAAACCTGACAATATTTTGACTTTTCAACAGTCAGACAAATTTTCTAATGTCAACAAGATGAAAACATGAACAAATCGTGAATATTCGGGTAAATCAAATCGAAAATGACATAAATCGAATATGGAAATGCAAGAAATTGACAACGAAGAATTGAAAATATAAAATTAGCTTATATCGTAAATATTTTTACGAGTCTCAGTGGCGCAATGGATAGCGCGTCGGACTTCTAATCCGAGGTTGTGGGTTCGAGTCCCACCTGAGATGATATTTTTACACATTTTTTTGACAAAAGAAATCTGTTTTTATTGTTTTGTTTTACACAACTAAACATGTATAAATGAATTTTCTAATGCAATTATACGAATTTTCAAGTAGAAATCTTTCAACATCAACACCAATCAAAGAAAACCTGACAATATTTTGACTTTTCAACAGTCAGACAAATTTTCTAATGTCAACAAGATGAAAACATGAACAAATCGTGAATATTCGGGTAAATCAAATCGAAAATGACATAAATCGAATATGGAAATGCAAGAAATTGACAACGAAGAATTGAAAATATAAAATTAGCTTATATCGTAAATATTTTTACGAGTCTCAGTGGCGCAATGGATAGCGCGTCGGACTTCTAATCCGGAGGTTGTGGGTTCGAGTCCCACCTGAGATGATATTTTTACACATTTTTTTGACAAAAGAAATCTGTTTTATTGTTTTGTTTTACACAACTAAACATGTATAAATGAATTTTCTAATGCAATTATACGAATTTTCAAGTAGAATCTTTCAACATCAACACCAATCAAAGAAAACCTGACAATATTTTGACTTTTCAACAGTCAGACAAATTTTCTAATGTCAACAAGATGAAAACATGAACAAATCGTGAATATTCGGGTAAATCAAATCGAAAATGACATAAATCGAATATGGAAATGCAAGAAATTGACAACGAAGAATTGAAAATATAAAATTAGCTTATATCGTAAATATTTTTACGAGTCTCAGTGGCGCAATGGATAGCGCGTCGGACTTCTAATCCGGAGGTTGTGGGTTCGAGTCCCACCTGAGATGATATTTTTACACATTTTTTTGACAAAAGAAATCTGTTTTTATTGTTTTGTTTTACACAACTAAACATGTATAAATGAATTTTCTAATGCAATTATACGAATTTTCAAGTAGAAATCTTTCAACATCAACACCAATCAAAGAAAACCTGACAATATTTTGACTTTTCAACAGTCAGACAAATTTTCTAATGTCAACAAGATGAAAACATGAACAAATCGTGAATATTCGGGTAAATCAAATCGAAAATGACATAAATCGAATATGGAAATGCAAGAAATTGACAACGAAGAATTGAAAATATAAATTAGCTTATATCGTAAATATTTTTACGAGTCTCAGTGGCGCAATGGATAGCGCGTCGGACTTCTAATCCGGAGGTTGTGGGTTCGAGTCCCACCTGAGATGATATTTTTACACATTTTTTTGACAAAAGAAATCTGTTTTTATTGTTTTGTTTTACACAACTAAACATGTATAAATGAATTTTCTAATGCAATTATACGAATTTTCAAGTAGAAATCTTTCAACATCAACACCAATCAAAGAAAACCTGACAATATTTTGACTTTTCAACAGTCAGACAAATTTTCTAATGTCAACAAGATGAAAACATGAACAAATCGTGAATATTCGGGTAAATCAAATCGAAAATGACATAAATCGAATATGGAAATGCAAGAAATTGACAACGAAGAATTGAAAATATAAAATTAGCTTATATCGTAAATATTTTTTACGAGTCTCAGTGGCGCAATGGATAGCGCGTCGGACTTCTAATCCGGAGGTTGTGGGTTCGAGTCCCACCTGAGATGATATTTTTACACATTTTTTTGACAAAAGAAATCTGTTTTTATTGTTTTGTTTTACACAACTAAACATGTATAAATGAATTTTCTAATGCAATTATACGAATTTTCAAGTAGAAATCTTTCAACATCAACACCAATCAAAGAAAACCTGACAATATTTTGACTTTTCAACAGTCAGACAAATTTTCTAATGTCAACAAGATGAAAACATGAACAAATCGTGAATATTCGGGTAAATCAAATCGAAAATGACATAAATCGAATATGGAAATGCAAGAAATTGACAACGAAGAATTGAAAATATAAAATTAGCTTATATCGTAAATATTTTTACGAGTCTCAGTGGCGCAATGGATAGCGCGTCGGACTTCTAATCCGGAGGTTGTGGGTTCGAGTCCCACCTGAGATGATATTTTTACACATTTTTTTGACAAAAAAATCTGTTTTTATTGTTTTGTTTTACACAACTAAACATGTATAAATGAATTTTCTAATGCAATTATACGAATTTTCAAGTAGAAATCTTTCAACATCAACACCAATCAAAGAAAACCTGACAATTTTTGACTTTTCAACAGTCAGACAAATTTTCTAATGTCAACAAGATGAAAACATGAACAAATCGTGAATATTCGGGTAAATCAAATCGAAAATGACATAAATCGAATATGGAAATGCAAGAAATTGACAACGAAGAATTGAAAATATAAAATTAGCTTATATCGTAAAATTTTTACGAGTCTCAGTGGCGCAATGGATAGCGCGTCGGACTTCTAATCCGGAGGTTGTGGGTTCGAGTCCCACCTGAGATGATATTTTTACACATTTTTTTGACAAAGAAATCTGTTTTTATTGTTTTGTTTTACACAACTAAACATGTATAAATGAATTTTCTAATGCAATTATACGAATTTTCAAGTAGAAATCTTTCAACATCAACACCAATCAAAGAAAACCTGACAATATTTTGACTTTTCAACAGTCAGACAAATTTTCTAATGTCAACAAGATGAAAACATGAACAAATCGTGAATATTCGGGTAAATCAAATCGAAAATGACATAAATCGAATATGGAAATGCAAGAAATTGACAACGAAGAATTGAAAATATAAAATTAGCTTATATCGTAAATATTTTTACGAGTCTCAGTGGCGCAATGGATAGCGCGTCGGACTTCTAATCCGGAGGTTGTGGGTTCGAGTCCCACCTGAGATGATATTTTTACACATTTTTTTGACAAAAGAAATCTGTTTTTATTGTTTTGTTTTACACAACTAAACATGTATAAATGAATTTTCTAATGCAATTATACGAATTTTCAAGTAGAAATCTTTCAACATCAACACCAATCAAAGAAAACCTGACAATATTTTGACTTTTCAACAGTCAGACAAATTTTCTAATGTCAACAAGATGAAAACATGAACAAATCGTGAATATTCGGGTAAATCAAATCGAAAATGACATAAATCGAATATGGAAATGCAAGAAATTGACAACGAAGAATTGAAAATATAAATTAGCTTATATCGTAAATATTTTTACGAGTCTCAGTGGCGCAATGGATAGCGCGTCGGACTTCTAATCCGGAGGTTGTGGGTTCGAGTCCCACCTGAGATGATATTTTTACACATTTTTTTGACAAAAGAAATCTGTTTTTATTGTTTTGTTTTACACAACTAAACATGTATAAATGAATTTTCTAATGCAATTATACGAATTTTCAAGTAGAAATCTTTCAACATCAACACAATCAAAGAAAACCTGACAATATTTTGACTTTTCAACAGTCAGACAAATTTTCTAATGTCAACAAGATGAAAACATGAACAAATCGTGAATATTCGGGTAAATCAAATCGAAAATGACATAAATCGAATATGGAAATGCAAGAAATTGACAACGAAGAATTGAAATATAAAATTAGCTTATATCGTAAATATTTTTACGAGTCTCAGTGGCGCAATGGATAGCGCGTCGGACTTCTAATCCGGAGGTTGTGGGTTCGAGTCCCACCTGAGATGATATTTTTACACATTTTTTTGACAAAAGAAAATCTGTTTTTATTGTTTTTTTTACACAACTAAACATGTATAAATGAATTTTCTAATGCAATTATACGAATTTTCAAGTAGAAATCTTTCAACATCAACACCAATCAAAGAAAACCTGACAATATTTTGACTTTTCAACAGTCAGACAATTTTCTAATGTCAACAAGATGAAAACATGAACAAATCGTGAATATTCGGGTAAATCAAATCGAAATGACATAAATCGAATATGGAAATGCAAGAAATTGACAACGAAGATTGAAAATATAAAATTAGCTTATATCGTAAATATTTTTTACGAGTCTCAGTGGCGCAATGGATAGCGCGTCGGACTTCTAATCCGGAGGTTGTGGGTTCGAGTCCCACCTGAGATGATATTTTTACACATTTTTTTGACAAAGAAATCTGTTTTTATTGTTTTGTTTTACACAACTAAACATGTATAAATGAATTTTCTAATGCAATTATACGAATTTTCAAGTAGAAAATCTTTCAACATCAACACCAAATCAAAGAAAACCTGACAATATTTTGACTTTTCAACAGTCAGACAAATTTTCTAATGTCAACAAGATGAAAACATGAACAAATCGTGAATATTCGGGTAAATCAAATCGAAAATGACATTAAATCGAATATGGAAATGCAAGAAATTGACAACGAAGAATGAAATATAAAATTAGCTTATATCGTAAAATATTTTTCCCCACACTCTCCAATCTATCTAAGTCATCATACACTCAACTATACACGGCACGGACATATATCAGGACCACCTCACCGGCCGTAAAAATATTGTTGACATACGATGAGAGCTAATTTTATTTACACACTCTCTGAATCTTTGCATTCCATATTCGATTCTATTCCATATACTGCTCAGATTTGAATTTGCAAGAAGATTATCACACACGATTTGTTCATCTTCACTAATGATTGACATTTAGCGAGAGAATTGTGTACTGAGATGTTACACAAGTAAAATATTGTCAGGTTTTCTTTATTGTGTTGATTATTGAAAGATTTCTACTTGAAATTCGTATAATTGCATTAGAAAATTCATTTATACATGTTTAGTTGTGTAAAACAAAACAATAAAACAGATTTTTTTGTCAAAAAATGTGTAAAAATATCATCTCAGGTGGGACTCGAACCCACAACCTCCGGATTAGAAGTCCGACGCGCTATCCATTGCGCCACTGAGACTCGTAAAAATATTTACGATATAAGCTAATTTTATATTTTCAATTCTTCGTTGTCAATTTCTTGCATTTCCATATTCGATTTATGTCATTTTCGATTTGATTTACCCGAATATTCACGATTTGTGTTCATGTTTTCATCTTGTTGACATTAGAAAATTTGTCTGACTGTTGAAAAGTCAAAATATTGTCAGGTTTTCTTTGATTGGTGTTGATGTTGAAAGATTTCTACTTGAAAATTCGTATAATTGCATTAGAAAATTCATTTATACATGTTTAGTTGTGTAAAACAAAACAATAAAACAGATTTCTTTTGTCAAAAAAATGTGTAAAAATATCATCTCAGGTGGGACTCGAACCCACAACCTCCGGATTAGAAGTCCGACGCGCTATCCATTGCGCCACTGAGACTCGTAAAAATATTTACGATATAAGCTAATTTTATATTTTCAATTCTTCGTTGTCAATTTTGCATTTCCATATTCGATTTATGTCATTTTCGATTTGATTTACCCGAATATTCACGATTTGTTCATGTTTTCATCTTGTTGACATTAGAAAATTTGTCTGACTGTTGAAAAGTCAAAATATTGTCAGGTTTTCTTTGATTGGTGTTGATGTTGAAAGATTTCTACTTGAAAATTCGTATAATTGCATTAGAAAATTCATTTATACATGTTTAGTTGTGTAAAACAAAACAATAAAAACAGATTTCTTTTGTCAAAAAAATGTGTAAAAATATCATCTCAGGTGGGACTCGAACCCACAACCTCCGGATTAGAAGTCCGACGCGCTATCCATTGCGCCACTGAGACTCGTAAAAAATTTACGATATAAGCTAATTTTATATTTTCAATTCTTCGTTGTCAATTTCTTGCATTTCCATATTCGATTTATGTCATTTTCGATTTGATTTACCCGAATATTCACGATTTGTTCATGTTTTCATCTTGTTGACATTAGAAAATTTGTCTGACTGTTGAAAAGTCAAAATATTGTCAGGTTTTTTTGATTGGTGTTGATGTTGAAAGATTTCTACTTGAAAATTCGTATAATTGCATTAGAAAATTCATTTATACATGTTTAGTTGTGTAAAACAAAACAATAAAAACAGATTTCTTTTGTCAAAAAAATGTGTAAAATATCATCTCAGGTGGGACTCGAACCCACAACCTCCGGATTAGAAGTCCGACGCGCTATCCATTGCGCCACTGAGACTCGTAAAAATATTTACGATATAAGCTAATTTTATATTTTCAATTCTTCGTTGTCAATTTCTTGCATTTCCATATTCGATTTATGTCATTTTCGATTTGATTTACCCGAATATTCACGATTTGTTCATGTTTTCATCTTGTTGACATTAGAAAATTTGTCTGACTGTTGAAAAGTCAAAATATTGTCAGGTTTTCTTTGATTGGTGTTGATGTTGAAAGATTTCTACTTGAAAATTCGTATAATTGCATTAGAAAATTCATTTATACATGTTTAGTTGTGTAAAACAAAACAATAAAAACAGATTTCTTTTGTCAAAAAAATGTGTAAAAATATCATCTCAGGTGGGACTCGAACCCACAACCTCCGGATTAGAAGTCCGACGCGCTATCCATTGCGCCACTGAGACTCGTAAAAATATTTACGATATAAGCTAATTTTATATTTTCAATTCTTCGTTGTCAATTTCTTGCATTTCCATATTCGATTTATGTCATTTTCGATTTGATTTACCCGAATATTCACGATTTGTTCATGTTTTCATCTTGTTGACATTAGAAAATTTGTCTGACTGTTGAAAAGTCAAAATATTGTCAGGTTTTCTTTGATTGGTGTTGATGTTGAAAGATTTCTACTTGAAAATTCGTATAATTGCATTAGAAAATTCATTTATACATGTTTAGTTGTGTAAAACAAAACAATAAAAACAGATTTCTTTTGTCAAAAAAATGTGTAAAAATATCATCTCAGGTGGGACTCGAACCCACAACCTCCGGATTAGAAGTCCGACGCGCTATCCATTGCGCCACTGAGACTCGTAAAAATATTTACGATATAAGCTAATTTTATATTTTCAATTCTTCGTTGTCAATTTCTTGCATTTCCATATTCGATTTATGTCATTTTCGATTTGATTTACCCGAATATTCACGATTTGTTCATGTTTTCATCTTGTTGACATTAGAAAATTTGTCTGACTGTTGAAAAGTCAAAATATTGTCAGGTTTTCTTTGATTGGTGTTGATGTTGAAAGATTTCTACTTGAAAATTCGTATAATTGCATTAGAAAATTCATTTATACATGTTTAGTTGTGTAAAACAAAACAATAAAAACAGATTTCTTTTGTCAAAAAAATGTGTAAAAATATCATCTCAGGTGGGACTCGAACCCACAACCTCCGGATTAGAAGTCCGACGCGCTATCCATTGCGCCACTGAGACTCGTAAAAATATTTACGATATAAGCTAATTTTATATTTTCAATTCTTCGTTGTCAATTTCTTGCATTTCCATATTCGATTTATGTCATTTTCGATTTGATTTACCCGAATATTCACGATTTGTTCATGTTTTCATCTTGTTGACATTAGAAAATTTGTCTGACTGTTGAAAAGTCAAAATATTGTCAGGTTTTCTTTGATTGGTGTTGATGTTGAAAGATTTCTACTTGAAAATTCGTATAATTGCATTAGAAAATTCATTTATACATGTTTAGTTGTGTAAAACAAAACAATAAAAACAGATTTCTTTTGTCAAAAAAATGTGTAAAAATATCATCTCAGGTGGGACTCGAACCCACAACCTCCGGATTAGAAGTCCGACGCGCTATCCATTGCGCCACTGAGACTCGTAAAAATATTTACGATATAAGCTAATTTTATATTTTCAATTCTTCGTTGTCAATTTCTTGCATTTCCATATTCGATTTATGTCATTTTCGATTTGATTTACCCGAATATTCACGATTTGTTCATGTTTTCATCTTGTTGACATTAGAAAATTTGTCTGACTGTTGAAAAGTCAAAATATTGTCAGGTTTTCTTTGATTGGTGTTGATGTTGAAAGATTTCTACTTGAAAATTCGTATAATTGCATTAGAAAATTCATTTATACATGTTTAGTTGTGTAAAAAAAACAATAAAAACAGATTTCTTTTGTCAAAAAAATGTGTAAAAATATCATCTCAGGTGGGACTCGAACCCACAACCTCCGGATTAGAAGTCCGACGCGCTATCCATTGCGCCACTGAGACTCGTAAAAATATTTACGATATAAGCTAATTTTATATTTTCAATTCTTCGTTGTCAATTTCTTGCATTTCCATATTCGATTTATGTCATTTTCGATTTGATTTACCCGAATATTCACGATTTGTTCATGTTTTCATCTTGTTGACATTAGAAAATTTGTCTGACTGTTGAAAAGTCAAAATATTGTCAGGTTTTCTTTGATTGGTGTTGATGTTGAAAGATTTCTACTTGAAAATTCGTATAATTGCATTAGAAAATTCATTTATACATGTTTAGTTGTGTAAAACAAAACAATAAAAACAGATTTCTTTTGTCAAAAAAATGTGTAAAAATATCATCTCAGGTGGGACTCGAACCCACAACCTCCGGATTAGAAGTCCGACGCGCTATCCATTGCGCCACTGAGACTCGTAAAAATATTTACGATATAAGCTAATTTTATATTTTCAATTCTTCGTTGTCAATTTCTTGCATTTCCATATTCGATTTATGTCATTTTCGATTTGATTTACCCGAATATTCACGATTTGTTCATGTTTTCATCTTGTTGACATTAGAAAATTTGTCTGACTGTTGAAAAGTCAAAATATTGTCAGGTTTTCTTTGATTGGTGTTGATGTTGAAAGATTTCTACTTGAAAATTCGTATAATTGCATTAGAAAATTCATTTATACATGTTTAGTTGTGTAAAACAAAACAATAAAAACAGATTTCTTTTGTCAAAAAAATGTGTAAAAATATCATCTCAGGTGGGACTCGAACCCACAACCTCCGGATTAGAAGTCCGACGCGCTATCCATTGCGCCACTGAGACTCGTAAAAATATTTACGATATAAGCTAATTTTATATTTTCAATTCTTCGTTGTCAATTTCTTGCATTTCCATATTCGATTTATGTCATTTTCGATTTGATTTACCCGAATATTCACGATTTGTTCATGTTTTCATCTTGTTGACATTAGAAAATTTGTCTGACTGTTGAAAAGTCAAAATATTGTCAGGTTTTCTTTGATTGGTGTTGATGTTGAAAGATTTCTACTTGAAAATTCGTATAATTGCATTAGAAAATTCATTTATACATGTTTAGTTGTGTAAAACAAAACATAAAAACAGATTTCTTTTGTCAAAAAATGTGTAAAAATATCATCTCAGGTGGGACTCGAACCCACAACCTCCGGATTAGAAGTCCGACGCGCTATCCATTGCGCCACTGAGACTCGTAAAAATATTTACGATATAAGCTAATTTTATATTTTCAATTCTTCGTTGTCAATTTCTTGCATTTCCATATTCGATTTATGTCATTTTCGATTTGATTTACCCGAATATTCACGATTTGTTCATGTTTTCATCTTGTTGACATTAGAAAATTTGTCTGACTGTTGAAAAGTCAAAATATTGTCAGGTTTTCTTTGATTGGTGTTGATGTTGAAAGATTTCTACTTGAAAATTCGTATAATTGCATTAGAAAATTCATTTATACATGTTTAGTTGTGTAAAACAAAACAATAAAAACAGATTTCTTTTGTCAAAAAAATGTGTAAAAATATCATCTCAGGTGGGACTCGAACCCACAACCTCCGGATTAGAAGTCCGACGCGCTATCCATTGCGCCACTGAGACTCGTAAAAAATATTTACGATATAAGCTAATTTTATATTTTCAATTCTTCGTTGTCAATTTCTTGCATTTCCATATTCGATTTATGTCATTTTCGATTTGATTTACCCGAATATTCACGATTTGTTCATGTTTTCATCTTGTTGACATTAGAAAATTTGTCTGACTGTTGAAAAGTCAAAATATTGTCAGGTTTTCTTTGATTGGTGTTGATGTTGAAAGATTTCTACTTGAAAATTCGTATAATTGCATTAGAAAATTCATTTACATGTTTAGTTGTGTAAAACAAAACAATAAAAACAGATTTTTTTGTCAAAAAATGTGTAAAAATATCATCTCAGGTGGGACTCGAACCCACAACCTCCGGATTAGAAGTCCGACGCGCTATCCATTGCGCCACTGAGACTCGTAAAAATATTTACGATATAAGCTAATTTTATTTTCAATTCTTCGTTGTCAATTTCTTGCATTTCCATATTCGATTTATGTCATTTTCGATTTGATTTACCCGAATATTCACGATTTGTTCATGTTTTCATCTTGTTGACATTAGAAAATTTGTCTGACTGTTGAAAAGTCAAAATATTGTCAGGTTTTCTTTGATTGGTGTTGATGTTGAAAGATTTCTACTTGAAAATTCGTATAATTGCATTAGAAAATTCATTTATACATGTTTAGTTGTGTAAAACAAAACAATAAAAACAGATTTCTTTTGTCAAAAAAATGTGTAAAAATATCATCTCAGGTGGGACTCGAACCCACAACCTCCGGATTAGAAGTCCGACGCGCTATCCATTGCGCCACTGAGACTCGTAAAAATATTTACGATATAAGCTAATTTTATATTTTCAATTCTTCGTTGTCAATTTCTTGCATTTCCATATTCGATTTATGTCATTTTCGATTTGATTTACCCGAATATTCACGATTTGTTCATGTTTTCATCTTGTTGACATTAGAAAATTTGTCTGACTGTTGAAAAGTCAAAATATTGTCAGGTTTTCTTTGATTGGTGTTGATGTGAAAGATTTCTACTTGAAAATTCGTATAATTGCATTAGAAAATTCATTTATACATGTTTAGTTGTGTAAAACAAAACAATAAAAACAGATTTCTTTTGTCAAAAAAATGTGTAAAAATATCATCTCAGGTGGGACTCGAACCCACAACCTCCGGATTAGAAGTCCGACGCGCTATCCATTGCGCCACTGAGACTCGTAAAAATATTTACGATATAAGCTAATTTTATATTTTCAATTCTTCGTTGTCAATTTCTTGCATTTCCATATTCGATTTATGTCATTTTCGATTTGATTTACCCGAATATTCACGATTTGTTCATGTTTTCATCTTGTTGACATTAGAAAATTTGTCTGACTGTTGAAAAGTCAAAATATTGTCAGGTTTTCTTTGATTGGTGTTGATGTTGAAAGATTTCTACTTGAAAATTCGTATAATTGCATTAGAAAATTCATTTATACATGTTTAGTTGTGTAAAACAAAACAATAAAAACAGATTTCTTTTGTCAAAAAAATGTGTAAAAATATCATCTCAGGTGGGACTCGAACCCACAACCTCCGGATTAGAAGTCCGACGCGCTATCCATTGCGCCACTGAGACTCGTAAAAATATTTACGATATAAGCTAATTTTATATTTTCAATTCTTCGTTGTCAATTTCTTGCATTTCCATATTCGATTTATGTCATTTTCGATTTGATTTACCCGAATATTCACGATTTGTTCATGTTTTCATCTTGTTGACATTAGAAAATTTGTCTGACTGTTGAAAAGTCAAAATATTGTCAGGTTTCTTTGATTGGTGTTGATGTTGAAAGATTTCTACTTGAAAATTCGTATAATTGCATTAGAAAATTCATTTATACATGTTTAGTTGTGTAAAACAAAACAATAAAAACAGATTTCTTTTGTCAAAAAAATGTGTAAAAATATCATCTCAGGTGGGACTCGAACCCACAACCTCCGGATTAGAAGTCCGACGCGCTATCCATTGCGCCACTGAGACTCGTAAAAATATTTACGATATAAGCTAATTTTATATTTTCAATTCTTCGTTGTCAATTTCTTGCATTTCCATATTCGATTTATGTCATTTTCGATTTGATTTACCCGAATATTCACGATTTGTTCATGTTTTCATCTTGTTGACATTAGAAAATTTGTCTGACTGTTGAAAAGTCAAAATATTGTCAGGTTTTCTTTGATTGGTGTTGATGTTGAAAGATTTCTACTTGAAAATTCGTATAATTGCATTAGAAAATTCATTTATACATGTTTAGTTGTGTAAAACAAAACAATAAAAACAGATTTCTTTTGTCAAAAAAATGTGTAAAAATATCATCTCAGGTGGGACTCGAACCCACAACCTCCGGATTAGAAGTCCGACGCGCTATCCATTGCGCCACTGAGACTCGTAAAAATATTTACGATATAAGCTAATTTTATATTTTCAATTCTTCGTTGTCAATTTCTTGCATTTCCATATTCGATTTATGTCATTTTCGATTTGATTTACCCGAATATTCACGATTTGTTCATGTTTTCATCTTGTTGACATTAGAAAATTTGTCTGACTGTTGAAAAGTCAAAATATTGTCAGGTTTTCTTTGATTGGTGTTGATGTTGAAAGATTTCTACTTGAAAATTCGTATAATTGCATTAGAAAATTCATTTATACATGTTTAGTTGTGTAAAACAAAACAATAAAACAGATTTCTTTTGTCAAAAAAATGTGTAAAAATATCATCTCAGGTGGGACTCGAACCCACAACCTCCGGATTAGAAGTCCGACGCGCTATCCATTGCGCCACTGAGACTCGTAAAAATATTTACGATATAAGCTAATTTTATATTTTCAATTCTTCGTTGTCAATTTCTTGCATTTCCATATTCGATTTATGTCATTTTCGATTTGATTTACCCGAATATTCACGATTTGTTCATGTTTTCATCTTGTTGACATTAGAAAATTTGTCTGACTGTTGAAAAGTCAAAATTGTCAGGTTTTCTTTGATTGGTGTTGATGTTGAAAGATTTCTACTTGAAAATTCGTATAATTGCATTAGAAAATTCATTTATACATGTTTAGTTGTGTAAAACAAAACAATAAAAACAGATTTCTTTTGTCAAAAAAATGTGTAAAAATATCATCTCAGGTGGGACTCGAACCCACAACCTCCGGATTAGAAGTCCGACGCGCTATCCATTGCGCCACTGAGACTCGTAAAAATATTTACGATATAAGCTAATTTTATATTTTCAATTCTTCGTTGTCAATTTCTTGCATTTCCATATTCGATTTATGTCATTTTCGATTTGATTTACCCGAATATTTCACGATTTGTTCATGTTTTCATCTTGTTGACATTAGAAAATTTGTCTGACTGTTGAAAAGTCAAAATATTGTCAGGTTTTCTTTGATTGGTGTTGATGTTGAAAGATTTCTACTTGAAAATTCGTATAATTTGCATTAGAAAATTCATTTATACATGTTTAGTTGTGTAAAACAAAACAATAAAAACAGATTTCTTTTGTCAAAAAAATGTGTAAAAATATCATCTCAGGTGGGACTCGAACCCACAACCTCCGGATTAGAAGTCCGACGCGCTATCCATTGCGCCACTGAGACTCGTAAAAATATTTACGATATAAGCTAATTTTATATTTTCAATTCTTCGTTGTCAATTTCTTGCATTTCCATATTCGATTTATGTCATTTTCGATTTGATTTACCCGAATATTCACGATTTGTTCATGTTTTCATCTTGTTGACATTAGAAAATTTGTCTGACTGTTGAAAAGTCAAAATATTGTCAGGTTTTCTTTGATTGGTGTTGATGTTGAAAGATTTCTACTTGAAAATTCGTATAATTGCATAGAAAATTCATTTATAACAAAACAATAAATTTCTTTTGTCAAAAAAATGTGTAAAAATATCATCTCAGGTGGGACTCGAACCCACAACCTCCGGATTAGAAGTCCGACGCGCTATCCATTGCGCCACTGAGACTCGTAAAAATATTTACGATATAAGCTAATTTTATATTTTCAATTCTTCGTTGTCAATTTCTTGCATTTCCATATTCGATTTATGTCATTTTCGATTTGATTTACCCGAATATTCACGATTTGTTCATGTTTTCATCTTGTTGACATTAGAAAATTTGTCTGACTGTTGAAAAGTCAAAATATTGTCAGGTTTTCTTTGATTGGTGTTGATGTTGAAAGATTTCTACTTGAAAATTCGTATAATTGCATTAGAAAATTCATTTATACATGTTTAGTTGTGTAAAACAAAACAATAAAAACAGATTTCTTTTGTCAAAAAAATGTGTAAAAATATCATCTCAGGTGGGACTCGAACCCACAACCTCCGGATTAGAAGTCCGACGCGCTATCCATTGCGCCACTGAGACTCGTAAAAATATTTACGATATAAGCTAATTTTATATTTTCAATTCTTCGTTGTCAATTTCTTGCATTTCCATATTCGATTTATGTCATTTTCGATTTGATTTACCCGAATATTCACGATTTGTTCATGTTTTCATCTTGTTGACATTAGAAAATTTGTCTGACTGTTGAAAAGTCAAAATATTGTCAGGTTTTCTTTGATTGGTGTTGATGTTGAAAGATTTCTACTTGAAAATTCGTATAATTGCATTAGAAAATTCATTTATACATGTTTAGTTGTGTAAAACAAAACAATAAAAACAGATTTCTTTTGTCAAAAAAATGTGTAAAAATATCATCTCAGGTGGGACTCGAACCCACAACCTCCGGATTAGAAGTCCGACGCGCTATCCATTGCGCCACTGAGACTCGTAAAAATATTTACGATATAAGCTAATTTTATATTTTCAATTCTTCGTTGTCAATTTCTTGCATTTCCATATTCGATTTATGTCATTTTCGATTTGATTTACCCGAATATTCACGATTTGTTCATGTTTTCATCTTGTTGACATTAGAAAATTTGTCTGACTGTTGAAAAGTCAAAATATTGTCAGGTTTTCTTTGATTGGTGTTGATGTTGAAAGATTTCTACTTGAAAATTCGTATAATTGCATTAGAAAATTCATTTATACATGTTTAGTTGTGTAAAACAAAACAATAAAAACAGATTTCTTTTGTCAAAAAAATGTGTAAAAATATCATCTCAGGTGGGACTCGAACCCACAACCTCCGGATTAGAAGTCCGACGCGCTATCCATTGCGCCACTGAGACTCGTAAAAATATTTACGATATAAGCTAATTTTATATTTTCAATTCTTCGTTGTCAATTTCTTGCATTTTCCATATTCGATTTATGTCATTTTCGATTTGATTTACCCGAATATTCACGATTTGTTCATGTTTTCATCTTGTTGACATTAGAAAATTTGTCTGACTGTTGAAAAGTCAAAATTGTCAGGTTTTCTTTGATTGGTGTTGATGTTGAAAGATTTCTACTTGAAAATTCGTATAATTGCATTAGAAAATTCATTTATACATGTTTTTTTGTCAAAAAAAATGTGTAAAAATATCATCTCAGGTGGGACTCGAACCCACAACCTCCGGATTAGAAGTCCGACGCGCTATCCATTGCGCCACTGAGACTCGTAAAAATATTTACGATATAAGCTAATTTTATATTTTCAATTCTTCGTTGTCAATTTCTTGCATTTCCATATTCGATTTATGTCATTTTCGATTTGATTTACCCGAATATTCACGATTTGTTCATGTTTTCATCTTGTTGACATTAGAAAATTTGTCTGACTGTTGAAAAGTCAAAATATTGTCAGGTTTTCTTTGATTGGTGTTGATGTTGAAAGATTTCTACTTGAAAATTCGTATAATTGCATTAGAAAATTCATTTATACATGTTTAGTTGTGTAAAACAAAACAATAAAAACAGATTTCTTTTGTCAAAAAAATGTGTAAAAATATCATCTCAGGTGGGACTCGAACCCACAACCTCCGGATTAGAAGTCCGACGCGCTATCCATTGCGCCACTGAGACTCGTAAAAATATTTACGATATAAGCTAATTTTATATTTTCAATTCTTCGTTGTCAATTTCTTGCATTTCCATATTCGATTTATGTCATTTTCGATTTGATTTACCCGAATATTCACGATTTGTTCATGTTTTCATCTTGTTGACATTAGAAAATTTGTCTGACTGTTGAAAAGTCAAAATATTGTCAGGTTTTCTTTGATTGGTGTTGATGTTGAAAGATTTCTACTTGAAAATTCGTATAATTGCATTAGAAAATTCATTTATACATGTTTAGTTGTGTAAAACAAAACAATAAAAACAGATTTCTTTTGTCAAAAAAATGTGTAAAAATATCATCTCAGGTGGGACTCGAACCACAACCTCCGGATTAGAAGTCCGACGCGCTATCCATTGCGCCACTGAGACTCGTAAAAATATTTACGATATAAGCTAATTTTATATTTTCAATTCTTCGTTGTCAATTTCTTGCATTTCCATATTCGATTTATGTCATTTTCGATTTGATTTACCCGAATATTCACGATTTGTTCATGTTTTCATCTTGTTGACATTAGAAAATTTGTCTGACTGTTGAAAAGTCAAAATATTGTCAGGTTTTCTTTGATTGGTGTTGATGTTGAAAGATTTCTACTTGAAAATTCGTATAATTGCATTAGAAAATTCATTTATACATGTTTAGTTGTGTAAAACAAAACAATAAAAACAGATTTCTTTTGTCAAAAAAATGTGTAAAAATATCATCTCAGGTGGGACTCGAACCCACAACCTCCGGATTAGAAGTCCGACGCGCTATCCATTGCGCCACTGAGACTCGTAAAAATATTTACGATATAAGCTAATTTTATATTTTCAATTCTTCGTTGTCAATTTCTTGCATTTCCATATTCGATTTATGTCATTTTCGATTTGATTTACCCGAATATTCACGATTTGTTCATGTTTTCATCTTGTTGACATTAGAAAATTTGTCTGACTGTTGAAAAGTCAAAATATTGTCAGGTTTTCTTTGATTGGTGTTGATGTTGAAAGATTTCTACTTGAAAATTCGTATAATTGCATTAGAAAATTCATTTATACATGTTTAGTTGTGTAAAACAAAACAATAAAAACAGATTTCTTTTGTCAAAAAAATGTGTAAAAATATCATCTCAGGTGGGACTCGAACCCACAACCTCCGGATTAGAAGTCCGACGCGCTATCCATTGCGCCACTGAGACTCGTAAAAATATTTACGATATAAGCTAATTTTATATTTTCAATTCTTCGTTGTCAATTTCTTGCATTTCCATATTCGATTTATGTCATTTTCGATTTGATTTACCCGAATATTCACGATTTGTTCATGTTTTCATCTTGTTGACATTAGAAAATTTGTCTGACTGTTGAAAAGTCAAAATATTGTCAGGTTTTCTTTGATTGGTGTTGATGTTGAAAGATTTCTACTTGAAAATTCGTATAATTGCATTAGAAAATTCATTTATACATGTTTAGTTGTGTAAAACAAAACAATAAAAACAGATTTCTTTTGTCAAAAAAATGTGTAAAAATATCATCTCAGGTGGGACTCGAACCCACAACCTCCGGATTAGAAGTCCGACGCGCTATCCATTGCGCCACTGAGACTCGTAAAAATATTTACGATATAAGCTAATTTTATATTTTCAATTCTTCGTTGTCAATTTCTTGCATTTCCATATTCGATTTATGTCATTTTCGATTTGATTTACCCGAATATTCACGATTTGTTCATGTTTTCATCTTGTTGACATTAGAAAATTTGTCTGACTGTTGAAAAGTCAAAATATTGTCAGGTTTTCTTTGATTGGTGTTGATGTTGAAAGATTTCTACTTGAAAATTCGTATAATTGCATTAGAAAATTCATTTATACATGTTTAGTTGTGTAAAACAAAACAATAAAAACAGATTTCTTTTGTCAAAAAAATGTGTAAAAATATCATCTCAGGTGGGACTCGAACCCACAACCTCCGGATTAGAAGTCCGACGCGCTATCCATTGCGCCACTGAGACTCGTAAAAATATTTACGATATAAGCTAATTTTATATTTTCAATTCTTCGTTGTCAATTTCTTGCATTTCCATATTCGATTTATGTCATTTTCGATTTGATTTACCCGAATATTCACGATTTGTTCATGTTTTCATCTTGTTGACATTAGAAAATTTGTCTGACTGTTGAAAAGTCAAAATATTGTCAGGTTTTCTTTGATTGGTGTTGATGTTGAAAGATTTCTACTTGAAAATTCGTATAATTGCATTAGAAAATTCATTTATACATGTTTAGTTGTGTAAAACAAAACAATAAAACAGATTTCTTTTGTCAAAAAAATGTGTAAAAATATCATCTCAGGTGGGACTCGAACCCACAACCTCCGGATTAGAAGTCCGACGCGCTATCCATTGCGCCACTGAGACTCGTAAAAATATTTACGATATAAGCTAATTTTATATTTTCAATTCTTCGTTGTCAATTTCTTGCATTTCCATATTCGATTTATGTCATTTTCGATTTGATTTACCCGAATATTCACGATTTGTTCATGTTTTCATCTTTTGACATTAGAAAATTTGTCTGACTGTTGAAAAGTCAAAATATTGTCAGGTTTTCTTTGATTGGTGTTGATGTTGAAAGATTTCTACTTGAAAATTCGTATAATTGCATTAGAAAATTCATTTATACATGTTTAGTTGTGTAAAACAAAACAATAAAAACAGATTTCTTTTGTCAAAAAAATGTGTAAAAATATCATCTCAGGTGGGACTCGAACCCACAACCTCCGGATTAGAAGTCCGACGCGCTATCCATTGCGCCACTGAGACTCGTAAAAATATTTACGATATAAGCTAATTTTATATTTTCAATTCTTCGTTGTCAATTTCTTGCATTTCCATATTCGATTTATGTCATTTTCGATTTGATTTACCCGAATATTCACGATTT
>JACMZG010000197.1:0-24193 GCA_018340805.1 Microvelia longipes
TTGGATATTATTTGATATAGCATAACAACTGATACTGTGCACATATAATCTTTGAAAATAACATGGATTTAATTATTTGTAGTTAATGTTAAAAATGAACAAATCACTGGTGAATACTTTTTAAACCTCCAATTATTTTTCAACCAAGTTTCTTATGCTATTAAAACTTATTTAAAACTTTAAAAATGAAAAATAAGAAAATCATACTTTATTTAAATGATAACGAAATTATACAAATATAAATTGAACTTTACTTTAAAGCTTTGTTTGTCTAAAATAAATCCTATAAAGTGCTGCGCAATAGCCAGAATATCTCAAGAAGCCACAGCAATGCCAAATTTTTAGAAGCATTCTAAATTAATTTCTTTAGAAATTTAAATCCATTATAATTTTGAGTCTGTGTGGTAAAAAAGATAATATTTTAATTTTTAAAAATTTCTAAAATTTAAAATTATTTATTATACTAGTTTTTTAATTAATTAATATGTTGTATTGTATTTCAAAAAATTAATTAAATAATTAAATATAATGGAATCATTTGTTAAAATACTTTTTAAAATGAAATATTATTAAAATAAATTAAGCAAAATTAAAGAAGTAATGTAAATATATATATAATATATATATATTCAGATTTTCAAACACTTAAGCTCGTTAACTCACAAAACTTTTATTAATAATTTTATATATAACTGCTCCAACTCTCAATAAAGTCTGTTTTGGATTTAAATCTTGAAAATCTCTCACAATAATAATGCAAATAACCAAACTAATTACTCGACAGTAAAGGTAGATGTGTCAGCACTGCCGCAAAGGGGGGGGGGGCCCCCCCGCTTGGCGCACGAGACATGGCATGGTGCCGCCATGGAAAATGGGGGAATGACTTCGTGGTTCCAAATGGAAACGGGGGATTGGCTTCATGAAATGGGGATGACTGCAGGTTGCCATGGAAACGGGGATTGACCCCTAGCGCACCAGGACAATGGTTTTTGTGCGACCCCCCCCCTCGGCGCACCAAGGACCATGGTCTAGAAATCCTGGAATTAAATTCTGAGAAATGTCCCTGTGCGCTAACCCCCCTCCCCCCCCTAAGCGCACCAGACATGGTCTAGAAATACCGGAAATTAAATTCTGAGAAATGTCCCTTGCGCCTACGCTCCCCCCCCCCTATGCGCAACCAGGACATGGCGCTAGAAATTTCCGGAAATTGGGATCTCTGAGAAAATGTCCCCGTGTGCTACCCCCCCCTATGGCACTCAAGGCCATGGCTGGGAAGCTCATTATCTAGTAAAATTTGAAATAGCGCGCAACCAAGGGGGTACAGTGACAAAAAGGGTGCGTTGTGACCGTCTCGACTTGCCGCATCTAGTGTGACTGTTCTCACGGTTGCGGGATTTTTTGCGGATTTTTTAAAATTTTTTAAAGAATTTTGAAAAATAAAAATTTGAGATATTTAAAAATTTTTTTTTGAAAAATATGAGAAAAATATGAGGAATTTGATGGTGACTATGAAAATTTTATTGTGAAAATTGGTGACGATATAAGGTTCCAAAGTTCCTGTCTACGTTCTTCATATTTTTTAGGTGACTTGCCATATACTTTTTCGAAATTATTTTTGTAATGTGATTTAGATTTTTTTCTGACTTTGTTTACAAAGAATGGACGGTTGCTATGGTAACGTTCAAAGTTGGCTAAAACCCGATTTATTGTAGGAACGATGATAGATAACGAAAAGATGATTGTGGAATGGTGTGGAACATGTATGCGCACAAAAAGGATAAATTGTTGAAAATAAAAAAATTTTTTCGAATTTTACAGATTTTTGAGTGAAAAATTAAAAAATAAAATTTAGATTTTAGAAAATTTTAAAATGTTAAAAATTGAGAAAAATATAATTAGATTTATGGTATTTTTGAAAATTTTATTTTGAATATGATGATGATATAAGGTTCCAAAGTTCCTTCCTACGTTCCATGTTTTTTTGAGTGACTTTGAATGAGAATTTTTGAAAATGATTATTTTTACCGTAATGTAAATATTCTAATTAGATGAAATAAGTAAAGAAAATTTGAAAAAGTGAAAATATTTTGGAAAGAGTTTAGAATTTTTTCTATGAAATGATAAAAGATTAGTAAAAATATTTTTTCGTAATATAAATTAGACGAATTAGAATTTTTCTGTCGTAATTTAATAAGCTATATCATTAAGCTTTAATAGAAATTTCCATTTAAAGTAGGTATGACAAATTTCCAAATTTAAAATGAAGCGCGATAATATGAAAATGATGTGATAATATAAATTATTAAGTATTAAAATTAGAATTTATGAAAATTAGAATTTTAAGGTAATTTAAGCTTTTTAAATGAAATTTTATGCTTAAATTATTGGAATAAGCATTCTAATTTTATGGTAAGCTACTTGAAGCTTAATTACAAATTATATGGTCGGTATAATTTTATGGTTTTTTAGGTAACTTCCCAAACGAATTTTGAAAAATGATTATTTTTACCGTAATGTAGATATTTTTATTAGTAAGAATCAAAAAAGAAAATTTTAAAAAAGTGAAAATATTTTTGAATTATTAACATATTTTGATAATTTGTTTTTTAGGTAACTTCAAAAAATTTTGAAAAAATGATTATTTTTACCGTAATGTAGATATTTTATTAGTAAGAATCAAAAAAGAAAATTTTAAAAAGTGAAAAATTTTAATTTAAAAATTATAATTTTTTTTTAGTAACTTTTTTTGAAAAATGATTATTTTTACCGTAATGTAGATATTTATTAGTTCAAAAGAAAAGTTTAAAAAGTGAAAAATATTTTTGAATTAATTTAACATAGTATTTTAAAAATTTAAAATGTTATAAGATTAAATAAAGATTTATGGAAAATAAAAAAAATTTTAATTAGGTGAATATTTTTAAATTATTTAAATATTTGATAATTAATGTTTTTTAATAACTTCATAATGAATTTTGAAAATATTATTTTTGTAAGTAGGTAGATGTGAGCGCATCGAACCAACCCCCTCGGTCGGGGGGGGCCCCCCAATTATTTTTGCACAATTTTTTTTTTTGATGATTTTTTGGGGGTCAAATTTTTTTTTTTTTTTTTTTTGGGGGCAAATTTTTTTTTTTTTTTTTTTGGGGGGTCAAATTTTTTTTTTTTTTTTTTTTTTTTTTTTTTTTTTTTTTTTTTTTTTTTTTTTTTTTTTTTTTTTTTTTTTTTTTTTTTTTTTTTTTGGGGGTACCCTCCACCCACGCATTTTTTTTTTGAAATTTATTTTTTGATGAGTCATACTATGAGTCATACTTTTTTTTTTTATAATTTTTTTTTTTCAAATTTTTTTTTGGGGGGTACCCTCCACCCACGCAATTTTTTTTTTTTTTTTTGATGAGTCATACTATGAGTCATACTTTTTTTTTTTTTTTTTTTTTTCAATTTTTTTTTTCTTTGTGATGAGTCATGAGTCATCATGGTCATTCCGTCATCAAGGTCATATGAGTCATAGTGCATGAGTCATAATCTATTTATAGATTTTTAGTGTCTTTGTTAATAATGCATGCCAATTGCATTCGCTTTGTATTTAGTGCACATGGTTTGCAACACAAATTATTTGAAAGCTTTATATTTATTTATTTATTTTTCTTGTGATACACACATTATTATTTTATTTATTTGTTTTAATAATAAATACAACTCATTATGAGTCATCAATGAATGAGTCATGTTCTTTGTGATATCAATGAGTCATCAGATTAATGAGATTATAATTATCGCGCAATTTATGAGGTTATTAGTTATCACACATTTTATGACATGAGTTATCGCGTATCCCATTGAGTGTGTGTGTGTTATTTATGTGTGTGTGTATGTATTATATTTTTCTACCCCTCTTACCGATTTGTGTATGTGTGTATTATATTTTTCTACCCTCTTACCGATTTGTGTATTATGATTTGTGTGTGTATGTGTGTAAGGAGTATATGAATTATTAAGTGTGTGTATGTAATGATTGTATATGACTTATTGTGTGTAATGATTGTATAGGAGACTGTCTTATTATGTGTGTATGTAATGTATATGACTTATTGTGTGTGTAATGAGTGTCTATGACTTATTATGTGTATGTATGTAATGAATATATATAGTTTATTATGTGTGTATTAATATGTATAAAAATAAAAGTAATTTTTTCAAGTAATTTTTCAATTTTTGTTAAATTTCTCCTTTGTAAGTAGTTTATTGAATATTTTTATACTTTTTAATTATTTATGGGTCAATTTAATACATTGACATATTTTTTAATAAAATTTGTTTTTATATTAGTCATACTCTTTGTTAAACTTGCATCTGGTTTGCATCTGCTAAACTTGTATGTCTAACTAATAACATGTAATGTATAAAAAAAACAGTAAAAGTATTTCATTCACATATTATTATCATTATCATTATGATTATTATTATTATTATTATTATTATTATTATTATTATTATTATTATTATTATTATTATTATTATTATTATTATTATTATTATTATAATTATGAGACTCTTATCTCCTTGCATTATATTATTTTTTTTTTTTTTTAAATATTTGATTAATTTGATTAATTTAATTTTTTAATTAAATTTTCAATATTCATCAATTTCCATGTAATTTTCATAAATTTTAATAACTTGTTTGTAATTTATATAACATTTTAACAACTTGTATCAATCATATCATATTTCATCAAATTCTAATTAATTTTCATAAATTTCTAATAACTTGTATGTAAACTTATGACATTGTTACAATTTTTGTTAAATTTACATGATATTCTTGTATTTTTACAGGACTTGATTATAAAAACTCTATAATAGAAAACTATAACACATTAGAAAACCATGTAATAAATGAACAAAATAAAACTATATAGATGAATTATATTATAAAAACATTACTCTAATAAATATTTCCTTTGTTAAAGACGCATTCGTATTGCATTTGTATTGAATTTGTATTGAAAATACTTATATTTTATTTAATCTATAGATATTTCTAGTGAACTATATATACATTTGTAAAATAATTGTTATTATTTTAATGAAATTTTAAATTATTTGCATGTCAATAATTTATACAACTTAATGAAAAACAAATTATTTAGTACATGTATGTGTATATCCTAAAATAAAATTGGTATAACATGATTGAAATAATATTTGTTTTGTAAAATCTTATAAAACAATCAAATATTCTATTGATATAATTCAAGAAAACTTAATTAAATTTACTGTTTAACCAAAATTATTTAATAAAATCTTTATAATACTTAATAAAAATTAAACACATTTATTTAAAATAAATAAATAAAATAAAATCTGATTATACTTAATAAAATTAAACACTTTATATTTAAAATAAATAAACTTACTTTTTATTTAAAAATAAATAAATAAAATAAAGATTGATTAATACTTAATAAAAATTAAAAACTTTATATTTAAAATAAATAAAATAAATCTGATTAATACTTAATAAAAATTAAAACTTTATATTTAAAATAAATAAATAAAATAAAATCTGATTAGTAAAGTTTATTAATTAAAAATATCAATCACAATCCACTCATTTTTGTGGTATTGCATATAGGTCTGGATACTTTGTACCAGTCTTTGAGTCTCCATTGCCTGCAAATCAGATTCATGGTGGCTTGATAGCGATTTTCTTACATCTGGTGACACCATAATTGGCAATTGTTCCGATAGATTGAGACAAACTGGTTTCGATCCTGTATCTGACGTAAGGATGTTTTCACCGTCTTTTCCAAATTTTGATTGCCAGCATGTAGAGGGAATTGATCTCGATAATTCCAGTGGCGCATTTAATTGTTTATTACATGTTTATTAGCATGTATATGTGTTATGTATTTGATAAATTTTTATATTTATTACATATTAATTGATATGTGTGTATGTATTTGATAAATTTTTATGTTATTACATATTAATTGATATGTGTGTATTTGATAAATTCATATTAATTGATATGTGTGTATTTGATAAATTGTTTATTACATATTAATTGATATGTGTGTATATAAATTTTTATGGTTTATTACATATTAATTGATATGTGTGTATGTATTTGATAAATTCATATGTTTATTACATATTAATTGATATGTGTGATAAATTTTTATGTTTTATTACATATTAATTGATATGTGTGTATGTATTTGATAAATTTTATGTTTATTACATATTAATTGAAATGTGTGTGTATTTGATAAATTTTATTTTATTACATATTAATTGAAATGTGTGTGTATTTGATAAATTTGTTTATTACATATTATTGAATGTGTGTGTGTATTTGATAAATTTTTACATATTAATTGATATGTGTATTTGATAAATTTTATGGTTTATTACATATTAATTGATATGTGTATTTGATAAATTTTATGGTTTATTACATATTAATTGATATGTGTGGATAAAATTTTTATGGTTTATTACATATTAATTGATATGTGTGTATGATAAATTTTATGGTTATGTATTTGATAAATTTATATATTACATATTATTGAAATGTGTGTGTATTTATTTGATAATTTTTTATTTTATTACATATTAATTGAAATGTGTGTATATTTGATAAATTTTTATGGTTTATTACATATTAATTGATGTGTGTATTTGATATTTTTTATGGTTTATTACATATTAATTGATATGTGTGTATTTGATAAATTTTTTATGGTTTATTACATATTAATTGATGTGTGTATTTGATAATTTTTATGGTTTTTACATATTATTGAATATGTGTGTATTTGATTTTTATGTTTATTACATATTAATTGAAATGTGTGTGTATTTGATAAATTTTATGGTTTATTACATATTACATATTATTGAAATGTGTATATATTTGATAATTTTTATGTTTATTACATATTAATTGAAATGTGTGTGTATTTGATAAATTTTATGGTTTATTACATATTAATTGAATATGTGTATTTGATAAATTTATATGTTTATTCATATTAATTGAATGTGTGTGTATTTTTGATAATTTTTATGGTTTATTACATATTAATTGATATGTGTGTATTTTTGATAAATTTATGTTTTTATTACATATTAATTGAAATGTGTGTGTATTTGATAAATTTGTTTATTACATATTAATTGATGTGTGTATTTGATAAATTTTATGTTTATTACATATTAATTGAAATTGTGTGTGTATTTGATAAATTTATATGTTTATTACATATTATTGAAATGTGTGTGTATTTATTTGATAATTTTTTATGTTTTATTACATATTAATTGTTGTGTATTAAATTTATTTATTACATATTATTAATATTAATTGATGTGTGTATGATGTTTATACATATTATTGATATGTGTGTATTTTTGATAAATTTTTATGGTTTATTACATATTAATTGATATGTGTATTTATTTGATAAATTTTTATGGTACATATTACATATTAATTGATGTGTGTATATAAATTTTATGGTTTATTACATATTTGTGTGTATATATTTGATAAATTCATATAGTTTTATTACATATTAATTGATATGTGTGTGTATTTTGATAAATTTTATGGTTTATTACATATTAATTGATATGTGTGTGTGTATTTATTTGATGTTTTATTACATATTAATTGAATGTGTGTATTTGATAAATTTTTATGGTTTATTACATATTAATTGAATTTGATGGTTTATTAATATGATGTAATTCAAGGTATTTAATAATTTTATATTACATATTAATGTGTGTGTATATTTGACATATTAATTGAAATGTGTGTGTATTTGATAAATTTTATTTTATTACATATTAATTGAAATGTGTGTGTATTTGATAAATTTATGATTTATTACATATTAATTGAATGTGTGTGTATTTTGATAAATTTTTATGGTTTATTACATATTATTGATATGTGTGTGTGTGTATTATTTGATAAATTTTTATGGTTATTACATATTAATTGATATATGTGTGTGTGTATTTGATAAATTTTTATGTTTATTACATATTAATTGAAATTGTGTATTGATAAATTTTTATGGTTTATTACATATTAATATGATGTGTGTGTATTCGATAAATTTTTATGGTTTATTACATATTAATTGATGTATGTGTGTATGTATTTGATAAATTTATGGTTTATTACATATTATTGAAATGTGTGTGTATTTGATAAATTTTTATGGTTTATAACATATTAATTGATATGTGTGTGTATGTATTTGATAAATTTTTATGGTTTATTACATATTAATTGAAATGTGTGTGTATTTGATAATTTTTATGGTTTATTACATATTAATTTATGTATTTGATAAATTTTTTATGGTTTATTACATACATATTACGATAAATTTTTGATTTATTACATATTACTATTGATAAAATAGTCTTAATAACTATGTAATTTTTATGAAATTTCAACAATATTTAGTAATTTTTCAAATTATTACAACAACATCTATATAATTCTATAAAATTAACTTAGATATTAGTAAATCATTGTAAAATATTCATGACATCTAGTAAATTTTTAAAAGTTTTATCCGACTTCTAGTAAATATTTAGAATTTTATGTGACTTCTAGTAAATATTTAGAAATTTTGTAACTTCTGGTAAATATTTAAAAAACTTTCTATCACTTCTAGTAAATTTTTTATTAATTTTTCCTATGTGATTACGACTGAATTTGAAATCATTCTGACTTCTAGTAAATATTTATAATATTCTATAGACTAGTAAATATTTATAATATTCTATACTTAGTAAATATTTATAATATGTATAGACTTCTAGTAATTTTTTATATTATTTCCATCACTTCTAATAAATTTTTATACATTTTCACATAAGTGTAGTAATTATTTATAACATTTTACAGACTGTTATTAAATTTCTTTATAATTACTTTAATATCTACCACTTTTTAAATTATTTCAATAACATGTTGTAAAAAGTCCTATAGTTATCATATACATTTCTATAAAAAGATATAAAAAACATGACTTTATTTATTCAAAATAAAAAATTACCTCAAAGATATATCTGATTGGATTCTTGAGAAAATACAATTCATTTCCATAAAAATGAATGGTTTCCCAAGATCAGTAACTGCAACACACAATCATAATGATTGGTTAAGAAACATGCGCACGTAAATATATATGTAAAGAAGATACTTGATGAATTAATTCATTTTTAAAATGTCTTTATATCAGATTATGATTTCAAACTTAGCTAAATTGAACAATAATTCTATTGATGACAATGTAGATGGGAACAAAGCAATAGAGAAACAGATAGAAGACGAAAAGAAAGCAGTAGTAATGATTATGGAAACTATCACATCAAGGAGCATGTATCAACAACCAATTACTGTTGGAGTACTTGGAAGAAGATGTCTTCGTAAGATATTTTAATTATTAATCTTATTTTTAATTACTTTCAGATGAACAGGTATTGAAACAATACCAGATTTTGATGAGAACAAGATCATGGCCACAGAATGAGTATTGGAAGAAGACAATAGAAATGATAAATTTGAACTTGGAAGAAATATTATCTGATTTCTATGAATTCTTCGATGATGGTTATGGTTGCGGTGATAATGTTTGTTATGTATGTCGGCTGCAGACCATGGAAATGATTATAAATAACAAGTTAAATGGAAAATGATTGTTTTATTTAATAAATGTTGTTATTTAATGTTTTTTATACTAATTTTACATGTCATGTGCATGCACTAGGCATGTTGTCAGCATGTCATGAGCAAATATTTTTTTACTTTATATAATCATGACTATTGAAGACGAAGAAGAATAAATTTGATGACGACAATGATAGTGGATATATATGTATTTTTAAATGTAAATAATATTTTAAATTGTTTAATAATATATTCTCCTTCCTCTTTTCTTTATCATATATATTTAAAAGTGTTACTTTAATATATAACTGAAATAAAAAGAAAAAAATGAAATAACAGAGAATATATATGATAAAAAAAGAGGGAAGGAGAATATATTAAAACAATTTAAAATATTATTTACATTTAAAAATACATATATATCCACTATCATTGTCGTCATCAAATTTATTCTTCTTCGTCTTCAATAGTCATGATTATATAAAGTAAAAAATATTTGCTCATGACATGCTGACAACATGCCTAGTGCATGCACATGACATGTAAAATTAGTATAAAAACATTAAATAACAACATTTATTAAATAAAACAATCATTTTCCATTTAACTTGTTATTTATAATCATTTCCATGGTCTGCAGCCGACATACATAACAAACATTATCACCGCAACCATAACCATCATCGAAGAATTCATAGAAATCAGATAATATTTCTTCCAAGTTCAAATTTATCATTTCTATTGTCTTCTTCCAATACTCATTCTGTGGCCATGATCTTGTCTTCTCATCAAAATCTGGTATTGTTTCTTTCAATACCTGCCTTATTTCATCTGAAAGTAATATTAAATAAGATTAATAATTAAAATATCTTACCGAAGACATTAATTTCATCTTCTTCCAAGTACTCCAACAGTAATTGGTTGTTGATATCCCACATGCTCCTTGATGTGATAGTTTCCATAATCATTTACTACTGCTTTCTTTTCGTCTTCTATCTGTTTCTCTATTGCTTTGTTCCCATCTACATTGTCATCAATAGAATTATTGTTCAATTTAGCTAAGTTTGAAATCATAATCTGATATAAAGACATTTTAAAAATGAATTAATTCATCAAGTATCTTCTTTACATATATATTTACGTGCGCATGTTTCTTAACCAATCATTATGATTGTGTGTTGCAGTTACTGATCTTGGGAAAACCATTCATTTTTATGGAAATGAATTGTATTTTCTCAAGAATCCAATCAGATATATCTTTGAGGTAATTTTTATTTTGAATAAATAAAGTCATGTTTTTATATCTTTTTATAGAAATGTATATGATAACTATAGGACTTTTTACAACATGTTATTGAAATAATTTAAAAAGTGGTAGATATTAAAGTAATTATAAAGAAATTTAATAACAGTCTGTAAAATGTTATAAATAATTACTACACTTATGTGAAAATGTATAAAAATTTATTAGAAGTGATGGAAATAATATAAAAAAACTAGAAGTCTATACAATATTATAAATATTACTAGAAGTATATAGATATTATAAATATTTACTAGAAGTCTATAGAATATTATAAATATTTACTAGAAGTCAGAATGATTTTCAAATTCAGTCGTAATCACATAGGAAAAATTAATAAAAAATTTACTAGAAGTGATAGAAAGTTTTAAATATTTACCAGAAGTTACAAAAAATTTCTAAATATTTACTAGAAGTCACATAAAATTTCTAAATATTTACTAGAAGTCGGATAAAACTTTTAAAAATTTACTAGATGTCATGAAATATTTACAATGATTTACTAATATCTAAGTTAATTTTATAGAAATTATATAGATGTTGTTGTAATAATTTGAAAAATTACTAAATATTGTTGAAATTTCATAAAAATTACATAGTTATTAAGAAACTATTTTATCAATAGTAATATGTAATAAATCATAAAAATTTATCGATACATATCACCATAAATTTATCAAATACACACACATTCAATCTTAAAATTATCAAATACATACACACATTCAATTAATATGTAATAAACCATAAAAATTTATCAAATACATACACACACAACATATATTAATATGTAATAAACCATAAAAATTTATCAAATACACACACATTTCAATTAATATGTAATAAACCATAAAAATTTATCAATACATACACACACACAATTAATATGTAATAAAACCAATAAATTTTATCAATACACACACATAAATTAATATGTAATAAACCATAAAAAATTTATCAAATACACACACATACATCAATTAATGTAATAAACATAAAATTATCAATACACACACATTTCAATTAATATGTAATATGTAATAAACCATAAAAAATTTATCAATACATTTCAATAAATATGTAATAAACCATAAAATTTATCAAATACATACACACACATCAATTAATATGTAATAACCATAAAAATTTATCAAGTAATATGTAATAAACCATAAAATTTATCAAATACACACACATTTCAATTAATATGTAATAAATAAATTTATCAAATACACACACATTTCAATTAATATGTAATAAATCTATAAATTTATCAAATACATACACACATTTCAATTAATATGTAATAAACCATATACATTTATCAAATAAATACACACAAACATATCAATAAATATGTAATAAACATAAAATTCATTAAATACACACACATTAACATAAATTCCATACACACATATCAATAATATGTAATAAACCATAAAATTATCAAATACACACATCAATTAATATGTAATAAACCATAAAAATTATCAAAATATACACACATTTCAATTAATATGTAATAAAACATAAAAATTTCACACACACACATATCAATTAATATGTAATAAACATAAAAATTATCAAATACACACACATATCAATTAATATGTAATAAACTATAAATTTATCAAATACAACACAATTTATTAATATGTAATAAACATAAACAAATATACACACATTTCATTAATATGAATAAAACATAAAAATTATCAAATATACACACATTTCAATTAATATGTAAATATAAAATTTATCAAAATACACACACACATATCAATTAATATGTAATAAACCATAAAAATTTATCAAATACACACATATAATTAATATGTAATAAACTATATGAATTTATCAAATATACACACACAATTAATATGTAATATGTAATAACCATAAAATTTATCAAATAACACATTCAATTAATATGTAATAAACATAAAAATTATCAAAATATACACACATTTCAATTAATATGTAATAAAATAAAATTTATCAAATACACACACATTCAATTAATATGTAATAAACTTAAAATTATCAATACAACACACATTTCAATTAATATGTAATAAACATAAAAATTATCAAATAATACACACACACATATCAATTAATATGTAATAAACCATAAAAATTTATCAAATACACACACATTCAATTAATATGTATAAACTATATAAATTTATCAAATACACATATCAATTAATATGTAATAAACCATAAAATTTATCAAATACACACACATTTCAATTAAATATGTAATAAACATAAAAATTTATCAAATACATACACATTTCAATTAATATGTAATATGTAATAAACCATAAAATTTTATCAAAATACACACACATTTCAATTAATATGTAATAAACATAAAAATTTATCAAATACACACATATCAATTAATATGTAATAAACCATAAAAATATATCAAATACACACATCAATTAATATGTAATAAACTAAAAATTATCAAATACACACACATCAATTAATATGTAATAAACAATAAATTTATCAAATATACACATTTCAATTAATATGTAATGTAATAACCATAAAAATTTATCAATACACACACATTCAATTAATATGTAATAAACTATATGAATTTATCAAATATATACACATTTCAATTATATGTAATATGTAATAAACCATAAAAATTTATCGAATACACACGCATTTCAATTAATATTAATAAACATAAAAATTTATCAAATACACATACATATCAATTAATATGTAATAATATAAAAATTTATAAAATAAATACACACAAACATATCAATTAATATAATAATACCATAAAAATTATCATACACACACATTCAATTTATAAAATTTATCAATAAATATTAATTAATACATAAAACCATTAAAAAATTACAATACAACACATATCAATTAATATGTAATAAACATAAAAATTATCAAATACACACATCAATTAATATGTAATAAACCATAAAATTTATCAAATATACACACATTTCATTAATATGCAATAAACACAAATAAATACACACAACATATTTAAATAAACATGTATAAATATAAATTCATTAATCATAATATACACACATATCAATAAATATGTAATAAACATAAAATTTATCAAATACACATATTCAATTAATATGTAATAAACCATAAAAATATATCAAATACAACACATCAATTAATATGTAATAAACCATAAAAATTTATCAAATATACAACACATATTTCAATTAAAATTATGCAATAAACATATAATACTTTATCAAATGTAATCACAAACACATATCAATTTGCTAATAAAATGTAAATAACCATATAAATCATTATATACATTAAATACCACACAAAAATACCATAAAATATGTAATAAACATATAAATTTATCAAATACACACAATAACCAATTAATATGTAATAAACATATAATGTTATCAATAACACACACACACATATCAATTAATATGTAAAACTATAAAAACTTATCAAATCACACACATTTCAATTAATATGTGAATAAACTATATAAATTTATCAAATACATAACACACATATTAATTAATATGTATAAGCCATAAAAATTTATCAAATACATACACACACACATTAATTAATATTAATAAACCATAAAAATTACAATATACACACACATCAATAATATGTAAGTTAAACCATAAAAATTTATCACAAAATACACACATATAATTAAAGTAATAAAACATATGACTTTATCAAATGTACAACACACACACAACATATTACATGTCTAATAAACATGTTAATAATACCATATAAATCATTTATCATTAAATACACACAAAAACCAATAAATATGGTAATAATCATATGAATTTATCAAATACATACAAACATTTCAATTAATATGTAATAAACCATATGAATTTATCAAATACACACACATTTCAATTAATTTGTGATAAATCATATAAATTATCAAATACATACGCAATACACATATCAATTATATGTTAATAAAGCATAAAAATTAATCAATTACAACACAAAAATACCAATAAATATGTAATAAACCATATAAATTCATTAATACATACAACATATATATAATAGTAAATAAACCATATAAATTCATTAAAATACATACAAATATACCAATAAATATTAAAAACATATAAATTATTAAATAACACAAACAACAATAATTATGTAAGAAAACATATAAATTTTTAAATGACCAGATGGTTCCAATCGATGTACGAAAATCATTATCAAACCATCACCAATCTGAAATGGAGGCAATGGAAGCTCAAAGACTGGTACAAAAGTATCCAGACATATATGCAATATTACAAAAACGAGTGGATGGATGATTTGTTATTTTAATAAACTTATTAATCAGATATTTTATTTATTTATTTTTAAATAGAAATGTGTTTAATTTTATTAAGTATTATAAAGATTTTATTAAGTAATTAAATATTTAGTTAAAGTTGATGAATTAATTTAAAAATAATAATATATAGACAAGGAGATAAAGTCTCATAATAATTAATAATAATAATAATAATAATTAATAATAATAATAATAATAATATAATAATAATAATTAATAATAATAATAATAATAATGATAATGATAATGATGATAATAACGATAATGATATAATATGACAATAATAATGAAATAAGTAATAATAATAATAACGATAATAATAATATAATATGAAAAAATAATAATAATAATGAATAAAAATAATATGATAATGATAATATGTGAATGAAATACTTTTACTGATTTTTATTTTATACATGTTATTAGTTAGACATACACGTTTTGCAAGTCATATGCAAACCAGATGCAAGTTTAACAAAGAGTATGACTAATATAAAAATCAAATTTTGTTAAAAAAAAAAAAAATATGTCAATGTATTAAATTGACCCATACACAATTAAAAAGATATGAAAAATATTCAATAAGCTACTTACAAATGAAAAATTTAACAAAAATGAAAAATTACTTGAAAAATATTTATATACACATTAATACACACATAATAAATCATATACACTCATTACATACACACACAATAAAAAATATATAATAATCAAAAATGAAAATTTATAAAAAATATTCAATATGCTACTAATAAAAGAACTATAATACAGAAAAATTAAATTTATGAAAATATATTTCAATACATCAATTTCTCTTGTTTCGTTGCAAAAAAAAAAAAAAAATTAAACAAAAACCTATCACTTTTTTAAAAATTTAAATTAATTTTAATAACATACATTTAAATCATTATACAACACATACATCATTACATACATACACACACATATATTCATGTACACTCAATTACATACACACACACATATGATTAAATCATAAACACTTATTAACATCACTTAATAAACATTACTCATTACATACACACACACAAATCTGTAAGAGGGTAGAAAAATATAATACACACATACACAAATCGGTAAGAGGGGTAGAAAAATATAATACACAACATACACAATCGGTAAGAGGGGTAAGAAAATATAATAACATACACACACACATAAATAACACACACAACACTCAATATACGCGATAACTCATGTCATAAAATGTCTGATAACTCATCATATCTCATAAAATTGCGCGAATTTGATAATCCCAAATCAATGCGCGAATAACCATAATATCTATAAATATCCGCCATATTTGATGACTCACCCTCAGCAGGACACACACACATACACCAAACGATGATCATCTTGACAACACACACACGTCATGACTTCATACTTTGACTCGTTACTAGTGACATCATAGGGTGACTCATACTTATGACCATACTTTCTGGACCTACGTGGCTGACTCATACAGCGATGACTCATACATGGTGACTCATACACCGATGACTCATACATAATGTCTCATACACGATGACTCATTCTTGGTGACTCATACACGATGGAGCCTCATACATGAAGACTCATACTCGATGACTCATACATCAATGAGCAACAAAGAACATGACTCAACACTTGAGAAGCGGCATAGTTATGATCCTACGTGGTGACTCAAATAGAGGTGACTCGTAACTATTTACTCATGACTCTGACTTCTAACGTGGTGAATTCATTAGAGTGTGACTCGTACTTTATTACTCGAGCTTCTGACTTCGTACGTTGTGACTCAACACTGTGACTCATTACTGACGATGAACTCATACATGGTGACTCATACTTATGGACTCTACACGATGACTCATACTGTTGACCTCATACTCGATACTCCACTACATAGTGTGACATACTTATGAATCTCACAAAAAAAATTTTAAAGTATACTCAAATAATGACTCATAAAAAATAAATAAAAAAAAGTATGACTCATAGTATGACTCATCAAAAAATAAATTTCAAAAAAAAATTGCGTGGGTGGAGGGTACCCCAAAAAAAAAAAAAATTTGACCCCCCAAAAAAAAAAAAAAAAAAAATTTGACCCCCAAAAAAAAAAAAAAAAAAAACCCCCCAAAAAAAAAAAAAAAAAATTTGACCCCCAAAAAAAAAAAAAAAAAAAAAATTTGACCCCCAAAAAATTCATCAAAAAAAAATTGTGCAAAAATAATTGGGGGGGCCCCCCCCTCCGAGCGGGGGTTGGGGCGAGTGAGCTCACATCTACCTACTTACTAATGTTTTAAAAAGATATCATGAATGGCCAAAGATTGGAAAACAGATACGGGAGTAAATTTGTAGCAGTTTCATGCCATTGCTGAAAGAGAAAGCAAGAAAATAAAATGGGGTAGCATATAAAAAATTCCTTTACAACGACAGAACCATTGAAATGATATGTTGCGATATAACGGGACCACTACCAAATTCAGAGGGATATTTTTAATATTTAGGAATCATCGATGTTTTTTTCTAATACATAGCGTTAATACCGTTGAAAGATATTTCTGCAACAACACATTACCGAAAAGATTATTGAAAGATGGATAGCTTATTTGGTATTCCAAGAGTAATCATTTCTGACAACGGAACACAATTTAATCGGAAATAATGAAAGAATTATGTAATAAATTACAAATTAGGCAATCTTTTTCAGCTCCCTATTATCATCAGGGTAACGGGCTAATAGAAGTGTATTTAGAACGGCTAAAGACAAATTGTATGCATCTTGTAAGTCGCATAATCAATCGTGGGTTAAAGCATTCCTTTTGTCGAAACTAAATATGAGATCATCGATTAGTAAGAAACATGAGATTTCACCTTTCGAAATTTTGTGTTGGAAAATATATGAATTAAAACCGGATATTTGACTGCAAATGTAGAAACTGATAATTAATGGAATTTTCCAAAACAAACATTAAAAACAAAGAGAGATAATTATGGAAAAGAGAGAGAAGAAGATTCCAAAGAAAAGAAAGAAAGAAATTAAGAGTACCAACATTAAAGACTGGTTTAGTAAATGTGACACAGAAGAGAGAGGTCTACTTAAAAAGAGATATACTGGACATGGAGAAGTAGGAATTTCTCAATGAATGTATACATTTAGAATTCGACGCACGGAAAAAGTTTTTGTCGAAATGTACTCCAAGTTAACGATTTTATGTGCGAAGTTATAAAGTAAAAGAAACAGTCCAAAATCAATCATTAGTCCAGTAATTCGAAAGCTACCACTATGAAGTAAACACTGGTGGTTGTAAAGACAATTTCAAAACCAACAAAGTCTATACCCAGAGAGAGAGAGAGAGAAATACCAAAATCCCAAATATTGTAACAAACTTAAAAGAAAGGGATGAATATAATATTATACAATTGTTTTAAATAATTATACAGTTGTTATATTGTTGAATTAATAAATATTTATGAATTTAGCTGTCTTTATAAATTACACTTAACATAGACAAAAGAAAAATCAAAATAATAGTTGTAGGTGATGTAAAGAACATCAAGAAGCAAATGATTCGATCATCAGGTAAGGAATGGAAAGAAACTTTGGTCCTCGTTATCTCACTAGTAATTCATCATATAATCAAGTCATGGCATGCTTTTCATGAATTGCCTATGTTACGACTTAAATAAAACATTCGATATTCTCTAAACGTCATTTTCAATAAATTTTTCAATTATCCTAGTAACTATATTATAATAAAAGTTGTTAGATTTCAAATATTTATCCTAAATATACAGGGTCTACATTGGATAACAATATATGATGTTACTTGTGTATATTAGTTTCTTAATGCATTACATTATTTAAATGTAATTTATTGAAATAAGTAAAACAGACTAAGATCAGATCATTTCAAATTACTAAAGAAAAGAAAAGGCATGCTGTAATTGTGCTTTACAAGCGATCATAGCGGATTTAGAATATACCACCTATTAAATGTCAATAGATCTTTCTGTTTTTGATAATTGGTAGAGGCTAGAAAACCATAGATAAAGATATATTCAGCCGAAAACGGTAAAAATCATACCAAACGCTTTAACATTATCAAAAAGCTGATTTAATACAAGAACATTAAGCAATCAGTGATGACAATCCCAGAATATTCATGAGATTACTTGCAAAAATTTCAAGGTCTCAGAAGGAAGCAAATTGAAATATTGTCCTAAGATACTTGAATACAGTCTTATTGTATTGAGAAGGGACAAATTTCTGTATTGAAAATACCAAAAAGAAAATTGATTAATCAGATCTAAAAGCTTTTAAAATCCGGAAAACCAGCAAAAAGATCTATTTGGTCTTTCATGATGAAAAAAACTTTGAATCAAGATCAGTCAAGGTTAATCAGGAGAAATTAGGTTGTATGTAGAGATATCTAGTAGTTCAAGAAGTAATATGAGCACAACAAATTCCTGCAATGTCATGGTTTTAAGGTAGTCAAACAATGAAAGACAATGTGTTGCATCTTGTCACTTCTTCCACATGGCCTTAGAGTAAAACCTTTGTCGCTTAAAATTGACGGTCCTTGTTTATCAACAAGCTAATAAGGTAACGCAGGATATTGATGGCTGAAATTTTTAGATGCCACATTACTTCGATATTTGCTTCCTAACTACCCAGATCTTAATGCAAGGATTTTTAATACACACACTAACACTTGATAAATTTCTCCATCACCTTATAGAAATTTTTCATTAATAAAGTTATTATGTGTCTTATATATTTGTGTCCTATTAACATCATGTATGATTCTCAAACACTTACGTCAACTTTAAATTTTATTAACATTTTTCTATTTTATTTTAATAATTTTGTTATAAAAAACATTTGTCCAAAAAATAATTGAATCAATCTGAAGAAAGTGATAACAAAATTGGCTGAAATAACGCATTGAAAACCTTTCATTCGTTTTGAAAAACGAAACAGAAGAAATATTGAATAGTAATTATTATAATTATTATTATAAAATTTCGTTAATAAAAATAGGTATAATGACGTAGAATAGAGAATAATATGTAAATGTAGAGAATTGGAAAGTGATGTGGGTGTTATAGAAAAATATTATACAAAATTAAAACCAACATAACTTGTCACTAATAGTAGTCGAGCAGCATGGTTTATAATACGTCACTCTGCCACGGTGAAACTACTGATTGTGGACACATTCTTAATACAGAGGCGATTCCGGAAATTCTCCTAATATCATTAGAATATCTGATAAATTTTATTATATAAATCATAATGTTCTTTCACTTTTGTTTAGTGTCTGGATAGATATCGACTGTATGATAGTCGGCTGTTATCGGCAGATTGTGACCTAACACATCTGTGAATATTGAAACAATAGTTTAACCACATTTCGATATTGTGTGCTCCGACTGATTTAAAATACAATTTTATATTTGCTTTATAATATATTTAAAAAAAAATTTTTATATATTTAATAAATTAATCAAAGTTTAATCACCAAGTATACAAAAACGCACAAAAAATACTGATCACTACCCGAATAAGACAGAAATTACTTGAAACAAATAATAGATACCCGATCATATAAATTTGATATTGAAATTGCTGATGAAATCGAGAAAATTAATAAATTACATAATATGCATTAAATGATGAGTGAAATCAATAGAAATTCATAAAAAGATCAAGAATAATACTGACGCACACACTAATTACTTGTCGTCGAATTTAGACCATAGAGAAGCGAAAAAAAGGCATTTAAAACTTTAAGTAACTATTTCTATCAATCTGAAAAAATTGATTCGGAAATATCTTTATATTTGGAATTAGAAATGTATAAGAAACTTGGAATATTTGAAATACAAAACCAAAAGCAAGGATACTGGATGACTGGTTTTAGAAAAATGAATTAGTAGATTAATTTTTAATAGATTTTTTCTGTTTATGAAATAAATTTATTTTATCCGAAATTTGATTCGTTTTTTTTTATAACAGTAACAATCAGCAATAACACATTACGTAATGGTTCTACGGTTATAATTGTTGCTAGTTTAACGCCATCCTCCATTTTACGCTCAAAAGTTTCCGGTCCGAATTGGGCGTGTAATCGAGGTCTGACTGTATTTGGTTTTTGTATTATTTCCGTAAATTGTAATAGTTTAGATGGCGTTTTTAGATTGATTTATTTCTTTAACAATGTTATCTGTAAAATCTTTGAAATTACTCAAAAAATTTTTAAAATTGTTTATTTAAAGATAAAACTTTTTAAAATTATATTTAATGGATAGCACTAGTTAACCGAGAATATATTCAATTAAAATTGATGTTATAATTATTAACCAAAGAAAAAAGAATTTTAAATCTCAGTTTAACGTGTAATTGTTGTTTTTTGATTTGAAAGTTTATAACCAGAATGAAATTGAACAATAGTTCCTTGAAGAAGGCAATGTCGAAATATTGAACTAATCCTATGAAAATTAGAATTTGATCTTTGGTTTATCAAAAATTGAGCTATTTCATGATTTACAGATAAATGGTAAAAATAAATAAATTTTAAATTGTTATATGTTAAATATTATATATGGTATTATAGTAAAATTATTAAAAATATATAGTAAAAAAATAATTATTGTAAATTTTTGAAATATTTCTAAAAATATGGTAATACCTATTTCATCGAAAATTTCTTCATCTAAAAAATCGTTTCAATCGAAAATTTTTTCATCGAAAAATTTTTTTCATCGAAAATATTTTCATCGACAAATCGCTTTTTCAACCAAGAACTTTTTCATCAAAATTTTTTTCCGAAAAATTGTTCGATCGAAGTATTTCTTTCATCGAAATTTTTTTCATCAAAATTTTTTTCATCGAAAAATGTTTCTAAATATTTTTTCAATCGAAAATTTTTTTCATCAAATTTTTCATCGAAATTTTTTCAATGCGAAATTTTTTTAAAATCGAAAATTTGTTTTCATCGAAATTTTTTTTCATGAAATTTTCGATAAAAGCTTTTTGATGAGAGAGAGAGTTTATCGATTAAAAGGCTTTTCGATGAAAACGATTTTTTCACGATGAAAAATCGATGAATAAAATTTTCGATGAAATTTTTTCGTGAAACGATTTTGCCATGAAATATTTTCGATGAAAAGCAATAGGAACCTAAAATATATATAGTAAATATATTTTAGTAAAAATATTGTTGTAAAATTATTATTAAAACAAGCTTCGATTAAAGTGTTGTTTTTTTGTGTTCTTTTATATCTCTTTGTTAGTTATCGAATTTTTGACAATTGTAATCTTTTGGAAAAACTTTGTTGATTGAATTAATTACTGAAAATAGAAAAACGTTTTCTGTAATTTATTTTATTTCCTCATGACACATCCATAAACCTAAAATTTGCGAGTGATAATAAAGTGTCGTAAATATGAGCACTCTCAAAGAAGAATTGAAAAGAACCTACCGATGGAAGGTCCTCTTCTTAGACTATCACACGTATGTTTGCATGAAATCTGGTGTATTGAAATGAGCCTGTTTCTCAAAGTGTGGATCTCAACGGCATGCTTTTTATTATAAAGATTTGCTCTTGCTTGTAAAGGAAATGCATATCTGTCGTCAAAATTGGTGCTTCCACAAACGTAACTGGTCTGGAACTCTGGAGATCGATTGCGAAGACTTGTGAGCTGAGCAGTGCTTAAATTTGGATAACAAAAAGTTAGCGTTCCCCATCATAATTCTCGTTATTATCCTTGCCCATGCTTCTTTTTCTTCTCTTTTTGATCTTTTTTATGCAGCTTTAAGCGCACGGATTCAGGACATTTCAAACTGGTAAGCATTTCTAGTCATAAATATGGCTGGTTTATCCCGGTAAAATGAAATTGTAGCATTCAACTATGAATTGTGCTTTCATCTTCACATATAAATATTATATATGATATAAAGATGATGAATATATCAGATTCCTAATTTACTACTAATGCTCACTGGGCAAAAAGCAATACTAATTGTTTGACAAGGAAGATATAGGTGACAGTTTCAGATAGCCTATCGACAGTCGCTAACATTTCGTTAAAAATTGATAAGGAAACTAGAAATAGGCGAAAGTAAATTGGTAGTAAATTCAAGAAAAAGCGAACAATATAGAGTGATTAAAAGTACGTTGTGGCTGCGACAATAAGAGTCGGTGTCATTGTCACGACAAGAAAATCAAGAGATTCTAAATGTGATATTTCCTACGACAAACACAGCAAACAATCCATAATCTGGACATTATTCTCCATTTCCAATGGTCAAGATTAATAAACAAAGACGTTTGACATGAGCAAAATAGGATCATCGAAGTTCGAGTTGGACATTGGTGTATGGAAGACACCTGGAGCTGGTTGCGTTATTTGGGTGACGGAGTTGGAATGTGGGTTGTAGGAAAAATGGGAAAAGTTTAAGATAGTCCTGATTTGAATTTACCGTAGGTGTTTATTTTCAGCCCTTGAATAACCTACGCGTATGGAGGCTTCATAATGAGTGTTATTCCAAATCATGTATGACAGAAAGAGTAAGACCTTATAAAAGAATAATGGTTTTCGTGTTTATTTGTCTCACAGGTATTTTGAAACCTTGAAGAGTAAAACTTTTAAGGAATAAAGAGCATATCGCTATATTTGAAATAGATAAATTGTACCTTCATTAAAAATTCTTCCCAGATGGGTGATACATGTTCAGCAGATGAATAAATTGAATTTTAATATAAAACTATTGAACTCTTCATTATTTCCAAA